>WURS02114883.1:0-22972 GCA_011762765.2 Rhinocypha anisoptera | reverse complement strand
GAGTTTGGAGTCCCAGTGTCCAAAGGGGCCCGAGAATTGGGTCATTGAAACTCGGGCAAGTCTGACAACCTAGGCGCTTCATTGGCGCACTTCATAGGCGAGAGCTCAGCTCTCCTTTCTTATTCTTCATTGTTTTGTAACAATTGACCAACGGACCAAGTGATCTTCCGTGTTTCAAAATCAAATTTGCAAATTTTGCTATCACTCCAATCAAGCAATCACTAGTTGAGAGACTACTTTGAATCAACAACAACAGACGATAAACGTTTTCTTAATGCAAATTGCCGGTGCTGTGGTTTATGATAAAATTGTCAAAATCATCATCACACTGGTCATCATCAAAATACTCAGATGTATCCATCGCGTCAGTTTGAGGCGTATCACACAATTGGCAAGTTTGATCTAGATGATCAAGTGAATGTGGTGCTTCAAAGCCATCGGAATCGATTTCGATGCCGTCTTCCTCATAAATATCTCCGTTGATCTCAGCCTCATTCTCCGCCTCAATTTCAGCAGTTGACAATGTTGGAGCATTGACTAATAAGTTCTTAAAATCATCTTTCAAGGTTTGATTCAACTTGAGTGCTTCCTGGTAAAAATAATCAGTGACACAAGAATCTGTGTTTCTAGAAACATTGGAAATAAATTTAAGGATATTGTTTTGAACAATACAACTTACTGTGACTGTTGATTCACTAACTTGATAATTTTTCGTAGTTTGGGTATCGTTGGAATTCTCTTAGTCAACATTTTATCTCAATTTACAATTGAGTAAAATTAAAAAAACCAATAAACAAATAAAGCTGCTAGCGCTCGACACAATCGACACGACATCAATCGACACGATATCTATGAAAGGAAAGCTGCTAGCGCTGCTTGTCATGCAAGCTGCAGCACATGTGCATTTCTCATCGCGACATTCTCATCACACATAAACGAGAATTGTATTTTGACTTTTCAGTTATTCTTTTGCTTTGGTTTATTGATGTTTGTGGGTTGTATTATAATATTTCATATTTGACAAATGACCTCTAAAGATCATGCCATTGTATGTTCTGAACGAGATGGCGTATTTTCTATCGTGCCTACATCTGCCATTTTTAACTATACAAAACAATGGGAAAATGAAGAAGATAGACCTCCCAAAAGTCGTTGTTTAATTGAATTGGACAATAATTTTTTCAAGGCCAAGATTGTTTATATTGAGTGTAAAATTATTTGCGTAAAATGTAAATTTTCTATCATTATTTTTTATAAAATAGCATATCAGGGGTGTTGTGATCATCATTGAGAGTTGACTGAAAAAAAAATAAAAACTAACCAAAGTCTGTAATTGTGAATCAAAAATAAAAGAATTGTCAGATTGATTGGCAGCTAGCGAAACGTTCAACATGGAGATCAAGCAGCAGTTGGACGCAGTGAAAGATTCTCTTTTCAAGAAATCTACCAATGATGTTATATTTCAAGCTGGGATCAATGGTTTATCAATTTCTTTTGCATCTCTAACAGAGTCACATGTAATTGGAAATCTTAACATTAAGGGCTTTTTGCATCTGCTGGACAAGTTTTTCAAACAAAATTCAATCTTCAATTCAAATTTGTCATAGAAAGAGATGAACTTAACTACTCCGCAAAATATTTCTAATCTTTTAGGTTAGTAATTTTAATTTATTGTTTGTTTTTATTTTAATTTATAATTTTTTAGCTTGATATACATTACACGGTTGCTCAAGAAATAATAAAAAAGACCCAAAATGTCATCACAAACACATATTACGACATTTACGATAAATTACTTTACAAATTGCAGAACTTAAAATCGGATGGTAAAGTGGACAAGAGTTTCCAAGCCTCCGAAGAAAAGATGAAAAAGTACAGTGTCTTGAAACGAGCTAGAGCATCAAAGAAGCTTCCTACACCCTCGAAAAAGATGAAAACCACCATTAAAAAACAATTATAAAGGATTACAAAAACGTTTTCCGAAGACTCTCTTGATTTAAATACTAATTTGTATTCGAATTCTGAAAATGTATTACAGTCATTGGCAAGTAGTGATAAGGTTATTCTCGAAAAAGCCATCAACTTTCAAAAAAATAGTTTGTATTTTTTGATTTAGTGATATATTTTCATTTTTTGATTTATTGATATATTATTTTATTGTTATTATTGTGTTATCATTATTATGATCTCACTTTTTATTTGTTATTTTTTAATTTATTGAACTATTATTAATAAAAAAGTTATTAACTAAATAAATACTATACGTACTTAAATTACATACTATCTGTAGGGATCTGCCAGGGATTTGAGGATTATCAGGCCACTAAAATGCCCAAAATCGTGCTGGACAACAGACCCCTAAACAACTACTGTAAAAGTGGGTTTTAGTGCCCTTTCGTGGCAAAACTTTCCTTCTTGGAAATCTAAGCGGCCAAGTTCACTTGTCTTTGTCACTGTAATCTCATTTTTTCGCTTTCTCTCTTTCTCTCTGGTTCACAATACCCCAGGTTCACGGAGAGTCCGCGCTAGTTGTCGTCGCTCCTTGTGAACACTCACTTGGAGTAGGGTCGGTTACCCTTATCTTAGATCTCCATTTGTTCTTATCTAATGAGTCTTGGGCAGACAGTTATAGCTTGCAGAGGTCTGCCTTGATTGTTTGATACCAGCGTAGCTTAGGTTGGCCTCTTGGTCGCCACTAAAGCGGTCACCTCGGTTCGGTCAATTTGGGGTAAGGTAAAGCAAGCCCACCGCACATCACCGGGAGAGCTGGATTGATAATGGAATCCAATGGGAAAACTGATTTGACCCACCTCCCATAGACTTCAATGGAAAAACTTAAACTTAAACTCTCAATAACTCTCATTTCTCTTGAGCTAAGGAAATAGTATTTTACTCCTAAAACCCTCTCACTCTAAGGGTTGATTTAAGATATATTTCAATATAGCTTCGAGGGTCATGGGTTCCGAATGGTTACTTGTTAGCTCTTTCAAATCAGATTCAAAAAAAATTCTAAAAGGCAGACTGCGTTTTAGTGCCGGTCTTCTTGCAAAAAAATAAAATTCAACATTTTTTCTAATAAATAAACAAAGTTGCTTACCTAATGTGGTTTGAGACAAGCAACCAACTTCTGCTCATTCTTCTTATCACCACCACCAACCGACTGCTTTCGAATCAGCTTGTTGTAGAGCTTTTGCTTTATCTTGACTCGTTTTCGTCGTTTTTGCTTGGCTTTTTTCGCCACCAGAGTAGAACCAGCCATGCCATTGTTGGTGAGAATCTTCTTGATTTTTTTGCGAGATTGATTTGGTGGGCATGCGTCGTACTCCTCCTCTTCTGATTGCGATTCGTCTGAACTGTTGAGCACTATCTGTGAATCGTAACAACTTTTAAATAGATGCGTCTATACATAATGTGACGCAAATTCTGTAGATAAGAGCGTAAAACTGTGCGTCACTGTAAGTCAGAGTCAAAAACCGGAAAAACCTAGGCCATATTTTATGTCACATATTTAGGTCGATCTAAGTTAGGAACAGCATAAATGAGCAGTATAACTGTAACAGTAATGTATTTTGGGTCACGTTGTGAGACAGTTCACGATTCAGAACCAAGAATAAATTTTTTTAAAGAAAGAGAGAGAGGACATTGAAGTCGAATTTTTAATTGGGGCCAGTTTAGCTTTGAAGTAGTTAAGAACAAGTTAGATTGATTAGATTAAGTTGGAAGGAAAAATTAAGTGAGTAGGTTAGAGCAAAATGCAAGACAACACAAAATATGACTCTAAACTTAAACTACATTTTGGTCTGAGAACTTTCTTAGACATTAATTTGGGTTACTGGTCTTGAATGTAGTTGCAACATGAACCAGTGTATAAGATACTCTGGTAATCAGTGTAGTACACAATTTAGAAATTAGACCCTCTTAATGTACTATTTTTGTGTTTTATAAAAAATAGTACTAAAACAGTACTCTATATTTATATTCTATACTAATGAAATACTAATTTAAGTTATTTCATTTTAAACGTTTCTAAACATTAATTTCAAATACTACGTAGTATTACTATATAGTGTATTAGTATTAGTAGTATACTAGAGTGCTTATTTTAGTATTAACACAAAAATGTGCCACTTTTGTATTGTGTTTTATAAATAATCAACTAACAAAACATTGTTAGTAAAAATACTAAAATTAGTACATCAATAGCATCAAAATTAAACGCTAATACGCGTATGTACTAAAATTTTGCCTGTATAGTATCCTAATAGTACACTACCGCGATTACCAGGGGAGAAAGAGTTTCACAAATAGATTATTAAGCACATTTAACATGTCACATTCGATAGCACATCAGCTGCTCTATTAAAGTCAGGTGAGTGGACCGATACATTCAATAGAGGAATCATCATATAATCAGTCCACTGTTACTTTCTACTAGGATTCTCGTAGAACTGTTTACATAACAAGAGACAGGTCAACATACCTCAAACCATAGCAATAGTCAGTTAGTCGTTGAATAATTAAACCCGAGTGAAACTTCTCCATCTAGCAAGATGAGTTCAATCAAGCGGGTAGCATACCCACAAACACCTAGCAAAGTGCCTGGGTGACACTCAGAACAATCCGGATGTTTCAGTAAGCACATTCAATAGGAACATAAAGAGGGAGAAAAATAGGAGTGCGCACAGAGTGATTGGTTACCAATGCCTTCGTTCGACTGATCAACCTCATCTCATGCTTTTTGTAAATTCAAGTTTAACCGCTAATCTAATCAATAACTAGTCACCAACTGGTCAACCACTGTCATTCATGACACAAAGTACAATAAACGTGAATTGTTCAAAACTTGACTTATTTAATTCTGAAATGCGCTGATTTCATCGACATATTTATATTCACCGTCATCTCTTGTTCACGCGAACTCAACCCAATCTGATTATCACTGCCAAATTGAACTTTTCAACAATCTATCATTACAACAAATCTCATTAACAACACACCGCATCAACTTTCAAGCAACCAGATTTTGCGAGAAACCCTAAGAATAAAGTTAAGAATCGAGATAAAATGTTTTGTAATTAAGAAAATGAGAAGAAAGAGAGAAGAAATATTTAAGACTTACGTATGTATATATTGATGTCGAATCCTTAATTAAGTCCAGTTTTGCTTTGTTTTAGTCAGAAACATGTTTAATGAGTAAGATGGACAGAAGAGTGCAGTGAGGTTAAAGTTAAGAATTTTGTGATTTGAACCCAGTCCATTTGATTTGATTGTTTCTACATCGTCCACATAAAATTCAATCACGTGTGACAATGTCACGCACGTGCTACCTCGCGCACCAACATTTTTAAATAAAATGAAAGAGAGAGATGAGGCGAGAAAGAGAAAGAGAGGGGGATAGGGTGTAAAAGAAATAACAAATATTATCCCATTGGAAAGAGGTTATTACACTCTCACTCGTTCTCCATTTGATTAATCAGTTTAATTCCCTATTTATTTCTCTAACTTTTTTCTCTTACTTTCTCTCTATCTCTCTCTCTCTCTTGAATTGATTTTTCTCACTTATTATTTCAATTTCTCTCACTCTTTCCAATTAATTTTTAAAAACTTTTTTTATTTTTAAATTTATTTTTCTTTCTAATTAATTCTTTCTTTCATTCTCATTTTTTCATCCCTCTCTCAAACATATTATTGTCAACTTTTGATTTGAAATTTGCTATGGCTTGGCATTTTTTTAACGCTTTGCTTCAATAAGGTAAAATTCATGCATAGTCAGGAGTAACTTTCACTTCCTTGCAAACTGGAGTGACTCGAGTGCCCAGTGATTTCTGATCACTCTAGTACTACTGATTGAATATAAAGTGGAAAAGAGACAAAGTAGAAAAATGTTGGCGCGTGAAGAAGCACTGTGCGTGGCACGGAGAGGTGCCGAAGCAAGCCGTGTGACGAAGTGAGGCAGTGATGGTCATTGCTCGATTACAACCTGTCCCATTGAAACCTATGGCTAGTTTGGAATTTTGGATCGGTTATAACTTCAGTTCCTGTGGCCGTCGGCAGCTAATTTTTTGCAAATTTACTTAGCCTCACCCCACCTACTGATTGGTGTATATGAGCACTTTCAACTTAACTTGCACTTGAGAAGGTCTCCTTGTTAGAAATAATGTCCATAATATCATATAAAATAACACAATTAGAAAAACAAAAAAATATATAAACCAAGTTATACCGTTACAAACGTAAAATTCATTTTGGTCTACTCATAAACTACAAAAAATGCTTTGGGTAAGCTAATCTTTTCCGGGACATTAGTAGTTGAAACTTTGTACTCATCCTCGGTTGTGAAAGAAAAGTTATGCAAGTTCTGTGATACACTCGTTTATTAATTTTACCCTTGGACAATGATTGAGTGTTGTCTTGTTGATTCAAACAATCATGAAATTAAGAAATCCCAATTTGAGAATAAACATGTTCTCGTTTGGGCAAAACCTAGTTACACTTGATGCATTTAGCAGAGCCAAGACGAGTAACAGTTTGCAAAACTTGTGCTTATTGTCCATAATAAATTTGTTTTTTAAAGAAATAATTGCTGTCCTGGGTAACATATTAATTTATTTTTTACAAGAGGTAGACGGCGCTTTAACGCCGGATCTCTTGCAAAAAAATAAAATTTAACCTTTTTTCAAATAAATAAACAAAGTTGCTTACCTGATGTGGCTTCAGACAGGCAACCAACTTCTGATCGATCTCAACCAAGGTCTCATCAATTTTAGTGTCAAAATCGCAAACCAGTTGATCTAAGCTAGGCTCATTTTCCTTATCACCACCACCAACCGATTGCTTTCGAATCAGCTTGTTGTATAGCTTTTGCTTCTTCTCGACTCGTTTTCGTTGTTTCTGCTCCGATTTTTCCGCCACCCGAGTAAAACCAGTCAAACGGTTGTTAGAGAGAATCTTCTTGATATTCTTGCGAGATTGATTTGGTGGGCATGCGTCGTACTCCTAAGTTACACCGTTACAAACGTTTCATTTCAGATTTGACCAATAAAATATTTTTAATTTTACATAGCAATACTTTTTCTTTTATACCATAATTCAAACATTTTATCTTCATCAAAATCATCATCATCCTCTTCAAAGATTTGTTCAAGTGAATAAATATAATTTTTCTTCTCTTGACACTTTTTGCTCACATCATCTTAAAAAACCCTCTTAAAAACAAGTTAAAATTGTGCGCGTTGCAATTTAACCAGTTCACATTTAACTTCCAGTTTACAAACGCTGATCGAATGACGTTGTCGATCACTATGGCTAGTTGTTTTTGGGAAATTTTATACTCTATCAACACATCATCGAGATGTTTTCGCGTAGTTTTATCTTTTTTATCCTCCACTTGAATCAAACCAAGGAAACCATTTTTAATGATAGGCTCTAAAGAATCATTATAGTCACACCAGTGAACGGTTATTCCGAGGTAAACGATTTGTGACGGCGCATCTTTAAAGTGATCACATGTGATTGCAAGTCCTGGTGATTGTTCAAGTGAAAAGATTAGATTTGCTTTGACTGTTGGACAAGGTAGCTGCAGTGGGAAATTCATCTTTTACATTGAAAGCGCCATAAGTTGTATCGATTAACACAAACCACATACTGAAAACCAGCATCTTCAACAAGTTTAAAAGGCCTCATGTTCAATGCACACATGAGAGATAATAATTGATTCAAATTTTTTTCAAGTTTAAATGGAGTTTTCTGGTTACAAATGACTCAATCTTCAGTTAACTAGTTTGAGGTTATTCTGTTGACACTTTTTTATGATTATCGAAGTGAATTTTCAGCAAATCAGCAAATGATTGCGATCACTTGCAATCCTCATTAGTACAATAAACAAATTTTGAGTTTAACCATTTTCCTGTTTCAAAATATAATATAAACTTGAAACCATCTCAATACTATAATAAAAAAATGTTACAAAAAAACGGTAAAACTATTAATTGGGTTACCTTGGAACGTTTGTTTTCCGGGTCTTACAAGGAAATTTTGTCGCTATTTTGGCTAATCAAAGTCAACAAATTAGCTTTTTCGTCCATAGTATCACAAAATATTACAGATGTGTGGTGATGGTGACGTTGCGTATGATGTGATGGTGTGTGTATGTGATGTGATGGTGATCACTGATCAGTGATCAGTGAACATTTCACAGTGAACAGTGTGAACATTAATATTGCTCACTGAGCATTAGCCATGTCCATTTCTACCCTAGTGTGTATAAATGTATTGAAATAGCTTAGGTAAATAAGATTTGAGTTTTGAGCAAGGTTGCGAATAAAACATATATGAGAAATTCACAAACTACGTGACAATTTAACTATTTCTAGTACAAAAGATGTAAGTAAGCAAAGAGCAAACTGAAGCCAGCAGTCAATCCTATGAGTAGAATGCATTATCACGTTCTTTGTGAATTGCTCATTCATGTTTTATTTGCATCTCTGGTTTTGAGTAATTGATTTTACTGAGACAAGTGAAAATACGGGAAAATTAGAAAAACTTTGCAATAAATAAGCTATAAATTGAATGTAGATAATTGAATAGCAAATTGGAAGCTAGGATTCAAAATGTCGGAAAAGTGAGCACGAAAAAGTAAATCCCATACATGTTAAACTGCCATAGGAAATTGAAGGTTATCTTGGAAATTTGTAGATATCTAAAAATCTACATTTTACAGCACTTTTCCTACATTTTGAATCCCAACTTTCAATTGGCTAAATATTGTCCTATGTGTTGTATATTCTTGGAAAAGCCCATGAAAAGAGTTTTTTAATGATGCATCACTCAATATAATTCAATTATCTACATTCAATTGATAACTTATTTTATTATAAAAAGTCACTATGGGATTTACTTTTGCGAGTGACTGTAAAGTAGAACAGAGTTACCCATATCTCCAAATTTAAGGTAGCACAGGGTTTCCCATCTCTCCAAATGTAAGGTAGCACAGAGTAGCTCATATTGCCAAATGTAAGGTGTGAGAGAGCTAGCGCGACACGGTGGAGCCGTAGCTTCGTGTGGTGGTCTAGTGCTCACTACAGTGACATCTCTTCTCACCGAGTAGACCCAGACAATACTCTTTTTCTCGGCTTCTGGTCGATTGTTTGATCTGGCAGGATGTGTCATCAGTTGCTTTGAAGCTCAAAGGGTAGGATATGATCATCTTAAATACGTTTTATTTCTAATAGCATGGTTGGCTAGTGGTGTTGACTATGTTTGAGTGGCAAAAGCGAAGCCACCCGGTTTCCCCCTTGTCGAACGCGTGACAATTTCCACTCGGTTGTTTTATATAAGTAGATAAGTAGATGATTAAAATAAAATATTTTTTAAAATTTTTATTTAAAAATTTTGCACGTTTTTTTGTATTTTGCAATGTTTTGTTGGTAAGTTATATAAAAACAGAAGAAAGAAATAAATTTAAAATTTTCTGTGTATTAAAAATATGTAATATTAAAAAATTAAGCAATACTCAAATCAAATATTAATGCAATCACAGACAGATATAAATAGATAAAGATTGAGAGTAAGTAAAATCTAATAGCCATACAAAGACAAAGAAACCAATTAGAGTTATAGAGAATTAGAATAAGTGAGTCAGTAAATTAGAAAAGAGTGTAAAAGAAAGTATGTGTGAGAGAGAGAAAAGAGAGAAAGAGAAAGAGAGTAAGAAAGAGAGAGAGAGTAAAAGAGAGAGAGAGAGAGAGAGAGAGAAAGAAGTATGTGTCTACTATCGACACATATAAACATGCCGAATCAGACAAACACACCCACTCCGGCAAGTACAGAGTGTAAGTTGTACGAGTGCCAAGTATGGGTGACTATTTTTAAATGACATAAACAAAGAGGGAGAGAAAGAGAAAGAGAGAGAGACAAAAGAACCACACCAGTGATGGTATGAAGAAGAAAAAGGCAATCACTTCTACATTTGCGGGTCTCCTTCCGAATCACATCACATTACATCGAATTCGTCAAAAGGAATCTGACACAGCGAGAGCTAGCGAATCTCAAGTTTTTTTGCATGATTCACACACATTGTTCTATTCTGTTTGTGTGTGTGTGCACCTCACTTGGATTCATCGGTTCGAATTGGAATGCGTAAACTAATCGGGTACGTACTTTTTGTTGATTGTTTTTTTACTATTACTAGTTATTCCGGAATTAAGTTGAAAAATGTTTGAGTTTGCTAGTGAACAAAAAGAAGGAGGATTGGTGGGGGATAATATCAAAGTTTAATTATTTTTGGCTTGAAAATAAAGTTAATCAATTTCACCCATAGCATGCCAGAATGGTTTGAGGAAAAGTTGTGTGTGTGTTTGTGTGTGAGGGTCGTTAAACAAAAGAGATCGAAGTGTTGAGCCAAGTGTGTTCTGTGTGTGTATGTGTTCGATGAATATGATGTGTGCCAGGGCTGCATGAGTGTTGGCACTATTAATCTTGGAGTGACAGTGTGCCACTGGTCACTGTCCGCGAGAACAGTGTCTAGTGTGTCTAGGACTGGTCAGTGTGGCCCTAGTGTGGATGTGGTGGGCCACCGATTCGCTTGGTCGCCTCGATCAATGGCGCTCCGATGATTAATCGCAACCATATTAGTCGCTATTAATTGCACCCTATCCAACTGCACACTTCACTGCGCCAGAATAAGAACCAAAGCCAAACTCGTCTGGATTGGATTGTTCACTTTTCTTACTTTTCTTCTCTTTATTACTCCCCCTTTTCACCCTCTCTTGCTCTCTCTCATAATGATGATGATTTTCTCACGTCATATCTGTGCGTAGAATCAGATTTTCTTTTTAGATTTGATTTGATATCGCGTTAACTAAACTTACAAGTAAACCAAACAAACCTATAACTTTGAGTTTGAAATGATTCAATACCAAAACTACTCCTTATATCAGTAGACTTTAAAGTGTAACAGAATTTTTCTGTAAAGCTTTTAAGAGGGGAGATTTTGAACTTTGACTTTGGTGATCTATTTTGAAGTCAATGAGGTCAATGATTAATTGCAACCATATTAGTCGCTATTAATTGCACCCTATCCAACTGCACATTTTACTGCGCCAGAATAAGAGCCAAAGCCAAAGTCGTCTGGATTGGATTGTTCACTTTTCGCACTTTTTTTCTCTCTCTCTCCCTTACTCACCCTTTACCCTCTCTCTCTCACTCACTCATAATGCTGATGATTTTCTCACGTTATATCTGTGCATAGAATCAGATTTTTTTTTAAATTCGATTTGATATAGTGTTAACTAAACTAAACTAAGTTAAACTAAATTTGGGTAAACGGGTTTAGGTTTTAGGAGTTTTTCGGGTATTAAAATGGGTTGACATTTTTTCATTTGTGTATGGATTGGGTTTTGGGTAAAATTTTGCGTTAATTTTACTCCGTACTCTCTCACTCATAATAATAATGATTCTCTCACGTCATATCTGTGTGTGGAATAAGATTTTCTTTTTAGATTAGATTCAATTTGATATCGCGTTAATCATCTTGCGCACCATGGCTTACGTACGCCTGGTGTTGCTGGTTATGCTGGCAAATTGCTGTTTGGTTGGTGGCTCTACTGCTTTGCCCAGTGTGATTCGCATTGGTAAACCTAGCTTAACTTGTAGTTAATTTACACTCTCATATACATTTGATTGCATATTCCTAGGAGCTATCTTTGAAACTGGCGATGAATCACTGTTGAATGCACTCAACATGATTGTTGAGCGAATCAACAATGATCGAATTATCTTGCCTCGGTCCAAACTGGAAGTGTTGGTAAACTTTGTCAAGCCACGGGACAGTTTTAGCGCGGCTAAGTTTGGTATGTGATAAACGGAGCTGTATCCAAAACTAAGTTGATGACATTTTGATTCAGTGTGCAACATGTTGAAAAAACAGGTGTGGATGGTGATTAGTTCCAAGTCAGACACCATCGATTGGTTTGTTCGATCGATGGCAAATACACTGCACGTGCCTCACATGTCGGTCAACTGGGATTATCGTTCGTTCTATCTCAACAACGTAAATCACGGTTCGCCAAGCCGCGACTCTCCAGCGTTAATCCAGACCAACTTTGGCACCATCGTTCATGGCGTAAATGGAGGTTTTTACCAAGATCGCTATGGAACTCCGGAAACCGGTTTTCGAGTGGTGTCCAACAATCGCGTTGTTTTACCATTACAAGGTTTATCTCAATTCACTATAAACCTTTATCCTGAAGCAACTCAACTCAGTGAGGCGTTTATGAATTTTATTGAGTCGCGCAAATGGAAATCGTTTATCTTGATTTATGACACAAATGAATCGTTGATAATGGTCAAAGATTTAATGCGCATCTCAGGACGTGAAAAGAAACTTAAAATTAAAATCTATGTATTGCACTTTGAGGAATTTGAAAAAATGTCACTTTTACGTCGAATGATGTTGTCGCGACTTAAACGACGCAAGAAGATTCGCCGACAAATTTGGGGTAGACCTAATCAATTTCCAACTTATCCACCATTTACCACTCCTAGACCAAAGATTTTTAAGGAGCAAACATTTGTTTATCGCAAATTGATGAAGGAAATTAAAAAATCCGAACATAACTATGTTCTTAGTCTGAATCAAGAACGCGTTATCAACATTCTGCGAGAGGTATGATTCTTTAATAATAATTTACCATTTTTAAGTTGTTACATTTTTCAATAAGCAACAAATAATGTGAGAAGTTTAATTAACATCATTGCTAATTTGTAATATATTTTCGCAGGCCCATAAAATGAATCGCTTAACTGAGTACGACAATTTTTTGGTTGCATCACTGGTATGTTTATACTTAATCAATCAATACATTAATCAAAGTTTGATTAAATGATATGTTGGTATAGGATATGCACATGTTTGATTTGAAAGAGTTTCAACTGATCGAACCCATTCCCAATATAACATCACTGTCGCTGCTTAGTCCCGAGAACCAACAAATAGATCAAATTGACTATACACTCTACCGACCGGGTTTCTCTAGCTACAATCAGGGTGAACATGGTTACCAGAGACCGCATAGTTATTCGGCCAATTTGAACCAGTTACCAAAAAAACTAACGGTACGTGTTTTCCATTGTTTCCCTGGTTTTCGCATTTTTCATATTAATATTCCAGACTAGCGAAGCACTGATCTACGATGCTATCACCGTATTTTCTCGTGCTCTCGATGACCTTGATCGAAGTAAACCAGAGTTAATTGTAGAACCTTTTGTGGCATGCAACGAAACAAATCACTGGCCACTTGGTGCGCACATTGTTAATTACATGAAAAACGTATGTCTTCTATGCTAGAATGGTGTAACGGAATTCAGTCTTAATGTCTTACTAATTAACACAGTTGCAAATCAAAGGCGTCACTGGAATGCTCATCTTTGATCAGTATGGCCATCGGATAAATTTTTCTTTGGATGTCTTGCAGTTGCAGCGAGATGGTTTGAAAAATGTCAGTTCATATTTGTTTATGTGTTCAATATATTAATTGATTTTGGTTGAACAGGTGGCCAAATGGTCACGCGAATCTGGACTTAGGCAAACGACCGAGTTTACATTTGATGACGTGTTGCGTCAAATTCTTGAAACAATGAAGTTTAAAGAACTTAAAGTTTCCATACCACCAGCGGTAAGTTAGAAAATAATGTATTAAATTTTACCAATATAAAAATTTCAAACAGTCAAAACCGTACATTTACCCAAAAGAAAATCAAGAATTGTATGAGGGCAACGATAAATATGAAGGGTTTTGTGTAGATTTGCTTAATGAAATTGCGAAAGTGTTTCGTGAAGAGTTTAATAGTGATTTCAAGTATACACTGCGAGTTGTGGCTGATGGAGAATTTGGCAAGCCAAACCCAACTACTGGCGAGTGGAACGGCATATTTGGTGAATTGATGCGTCACCAGGCAGATTTAGCAATTGCCGATCTTACTGCAACCTATCTTCGCGAGACGGCGGTAGACTTTACCATGCCTTTTATGAACCTTGGCATTGCGATTCTGTTTAAGAAGCCAAGTTACCCACCCACCGAGCTTTTCTCCTTTCTCAAGCCTTTCTCTGATGAAGTATGGCTCTATCTTGCAAGTGCCTTTCTCGGAATTTCCATGCTTCTTTGGATTCTATCGCGAATTTCGCCGTACGAATGGGTTTCGCCTCACTCGTGTGACCCCAATCCACTAGAATTGGAGAATCAGTTCTCTATTGGCAACAGTCTTTGGTTTACCATTGGCTCTCTTATGCAACAAGGCTCAGATTTGGCACCTAGGTATGATTCATTAATTTACCCAAATTATTTAATTTTAATAATTTTTTCTCAGAGCACTTTCTACTCGAACTCTAGCAAGTGTATGGTGGTTCTTTGCACTAATTATGATTTCTTCCTACACTGCCAATCTGGCTGCTTCGTTAACTTTGTCTCAGATGGCATCGGCGATCAACAGTGTAGAAGATTTGGCTAAACAAAATGTCATTCTCTACGGTTGCAAAAAAGATGGATCAACTCATGCATTTTTTAAAAGTTCGAACGATTCTACATTTCAGCGAATGTACAATACAATGCAAGCCAATCCAGAGGTGTACATTGCCGACATCAACGATGCCATTGAGCGTGTTCGCAAAGGTGGCTATGCTTACCTGGCCGAGTCAAGCACAATCGAGCACATTGTGCAAAGACAGTGCGATTTGACTCAAGTGGGCAGCTGGTTGGATAACAAGGGCTATGGCATAGCGACCCCAACCGACTCGCCGTACCGAACTCCAATCTCAAACGCAATCACCGTATTGCAAGACCGAGGAGTACTTTACGATCTTAAAAAACGATGGTGGGAAGAAAAGGGAGGTGGACAATGTGGCAAAGTGGTCAAAGTGACCTCTGCACAGGAACTCAACATTGAAAATGTTGGTGGAGTTTTTGTGGTACTTGTAGCCGGCGTCTTGATTGGGTGGATTTTGGGCGCGTTCGAGTTTATCTGGAAAGCACTTAAAGTGGCCAGAGATGAACGAGTAAGTGTGTTTTTTAAGATGATTAATACTAATTGTTGTTCTTCTCAAGGAGTCAATTGGCAAGCTTATCTGGTTAGAGATAGTGCGTATTTGCACTGGCGGTGGTTCGTCTCGTCCCGTTTACAACGCGCAACAGTCGTTTAACAAAGCTAATAATAGTCAGAACAACAGTGAAAACAACACACAACTCGAGAGTAGAAGACCCCTGAACAGAACCTCTTCCTACCCAGAGTCGCTATTTGGCAACTTCGGCTACGTGAGTTCACCGGATTACGCGCCATATCTTGGACGATACCCCAGCACGGGACCAGAGGACCCACTGACCAGTCCCAATAACCAAGATTCAACCGCTCCACTGCTCAACTCGAGCAAGTCACTGAATCGATTGAGTGGTGGTGGACCAACCTCGCCAACCAGTGCCAACAGTTTTGCTTCATCACCCCATCCCTACACCATCTATTAGAGAATGGGAAAGAGGAAGAGGGAGTAGTTTAATGTGGCTCACCTCTTTGGGTTCCAGCATCGAGCAATCGATAACCTAACAATCGTTAGCGTTTAGGTCTTTCTCATGGTCGATCTGGTCGATCTGTAAGTCGATACACCACACACACACACACACATGCACAGAGTGAGACATGAACATTGATCTACCTTATCTGTTGTTGAGATGTGGTGAAGGTTGGGTGGGATGGAGAGAGAGACTCGCTCGCGCCGGTCTCGATTTGAACGGGAAGAGCGCGCCGGCGTGATCAAAGCCGAGACGCGCCAGCAGCCATGGCGGGCACGCCGACCACTCTCAGTCACACGGCGGACACCGAGCCGAACACATTGCATTCACTCACCGCCCAAAACATCTCTTAACTCTGTTTGTGTATTTCTCTCTCTTTCTCTGTGCCTCATCATCTACCCAATAACCACCACCCACCGTGGGGCTTCGCAGACAATCGGGTTTCGATTTTGATTTTGTTTTTTTTCTTCTTCACTAAGCCTTGGGTTATCAAGAGAGCCTCCGTTAAATTGTTGCAAACTCCCGCAGGGTGGGCTACTCAAGTTTGAAAACTGGGCAAGATTAGCAACAGTTCGTGTCTCTCTCTCTCTCTCTCTCTCTCTCTCTCGGTGTGTGAGTGCCTCATCATTTACCCAAAACTACCACTCATTCACCAGGGTTTCGCAAGCAATCGGGCTTTGATTTTAGTTTTAGTTTCTTTGTCTTCTTCACCAAGCTTTAGGTTTGCAAGAGAGCTTCCGTTAAATAGTGATAAACTCTATGCAAACTCCCGAAGCAGAGTTGTCTACCTAAGTTCGAAAACTGGGCAAAGTTAGCGACAGTTGATTTCAGTATCAACTTAATTCCTCGGCCGACTCGATTTTGATTTCAGTTTGACATTGAATATTTGAACTTGTCAAGACAATTTAAAAACTCCTAACAGACAAAGCGGTTAAAAAATCGATCCAACCACACTTTCAAGCTTGACCACACGGTGCCAACATTCACCACATCATCCAAAAATCTATCTGATCACACCACAAATCCGACCAAACAGACCAATTCTAAACCAGAGACTGTATCAAATACAAGTAAGTTTCATTTCAGTAATATATTAGCCATTGTCACGTGACTTTAAAAAAGCATTGCCAACATGATTTTTGGTTCATTATTATCTTATCATTAATTTAAAATGCGTGTGTTAATTATTGTATTCCTGTGCAATTGTTTGTTCATTATAAAATAATAATATAAATATTGTATAAGCAAATTGCGTCTATTGTGTCGGTGTAAGTTGCGATTTAATATATTCATAAAATGCATTTAATGTTGTTCAACAACGACAAATGACATTGGGTATGGCCTATATTGATAAATAACATATTGTTTAAAAATAAATTTTTACACAGTTTAACATTTTAAAGATATATGATTAAACTTGGATATCACAATTCTATTGAGTAGTGGGTAGCTAAAAAATGAAATGAAGCTCACTTTTAGGGGAATATTGCAAAGGAATGAACAACAGAGAGAGAGAGAGAGAGAGAGAGAGAGAGAGAGAGAGAGAAAGGAAAAGAAAGAAGAGAAAAGGAGAAATAGAAATAGGGAATGTGAGAGTAAAAAGCGGTAGTTCAATAAGAAAACAGACAGGAAAATCAAGATTGTGGGTTAAAAATTTAAAGTAAAATGACAATTGAGATGAATGTCATCATTTAATAAAAGATATTCAATTCAATAAATCATATACTATCTTGAATCACAAATATATATGTATATCCGTGTCAATTGCATTTTGACGTGCAACGCTTGACACGCACCTTTAGTAAATATAATGTTAAAGCGAAACGAATAAAATTAAATAAAGAAAAGCAATATAAAGAAAAAAAGAAATTGTTCTAAAGCATAAAACATAAAAGAGAGTTAGATTATCTAAAATCAAGAACATTAAAGTTATCATAGATAATTATAAGATTAAGAAATAATTTTTAGAATTTTATTAAAACCTCAAAGTTATATAAGACCATAATAAAATAAAGAAGAATTGTCTTATATCAAGAACATAAGAGTTATTTACAATGGTTATAAAATAAAAAAACTTTACTAAATAAAAAACATCAAAGTTATCCAAGACAGATATGAAATAGAAGAAACCTGTCCTAAATAAAGAACCTCAAAGATATCAAAAACAGTGATAAGATAAAGGGAATTAGAAAGAGTTATCTACGACAATCATGAAATAGAGGAAAACTTTCCTAAATCAAAAGCATCAAAGTTATTCTAGACAGATATGAGATAGAAAAAACTGCCCTAAATCAAGCGTTTCAAAGTAATCCAAGACAGATATGAAATAGAGAGAGAGAGAGAGAGAGAGATTGTCTTAAATCAAGAACATTAAAGTTATCTAAGACAATTATGAGATAGGGGAAACTATCATAAATCAAGAACCTTGAAATCCAAAACAAATATGAGATAGAAGAAAACTGTCTTAAATCAAGAACATCAGAGCTTTCTGAGAAAATCATGAGATGGAAAGAAACTGTTTTAAATGAAGAAATAAACCACCAGCTTAATCAAGATAATCATGAGATAGAGGGAAAAATTCCTAAATCAAAAACATCAAAGTTATCCAAGAGAGATATGTGATAAAGTCAACTTCTCTTAAAATCAAGTAAATCAGAGTTATTTAAAACAATAATTAGATTGAGAAGGGTTGTCTGAAATCAAAATTATCAAAGTTATTTTAGACAATCATGAGATGGAAATAAACTGTTTTAAATCAAGAATAAACCACAAACCTATTTTTAAAAAATCGTGAGATAATATGAGAATGTCTTAATTCATAAACCTCAATATTTTATTTAGCAACTATGATATAAAGTAAAATAGCCTTAAAGACAGATATTGAGATATAGAAAAATAAGAATAAACAACCAAAGCATCTAAGAAAAGTTTTAACTTTAATATATGTCACCGGTAATTTAAAAACATAAAATAAAAGTTCAAAAGATTGCAATAAATCAAAATGACATCTACTGGTAGACTTGAACCCGTTGCGAATAATCCAGACCTCGTCAAAAAACTGTGAAATGTGTCAAATCATTTGACTTAAATGTGATTTAAAATAGGTTAGCGTATTAAGACTTTTGGTAATATTTTGTTTTTGTTTTTTTCTGCTAAAGACTTATGGATATTTTTAAAATTTACATCCAAATTTGCTTTTTTGAGAAAAGTAATAACAGATTTAGATACAGCAAAAAACATTTTAAATTGAAAAAAAGGTGAATAGAAACGAAGAGAGAGAGGGAGGGAGAGAGAAACAAGAAGAATGAAGAAAAAATGGCGAGAGAGAGAAGAAGGAGGGAAAGAGAGGAGGAGAGAGGGAGAAAGATAAGGAGAAGAAGAGGGAGATATAGAGGAGGGAGAAGGAAGGAGAGAGAGCGAAAGAAAGAGAGGGAGAGAAAAAAAGGAGAGAGGGGTAAGAGAGAGCAAGAGAGAGGTGTTGTGTTCTCTTGACGGATTGCCTAGTTCAAAGGCATTTCATCTGAGTTTGAGAGAGAGAGAGATAGTGAGAAAAATTGGGTGTTTAGTACTGGCTATTTGGACACACGCTCTCGGCACTAAATGCGCTCTTGTCACTCGTTTATTTTAATTAATTTCTGTTCTTGAGCTTGGCAATTAGCGTCCCGCGCGAAGCGGCACGAGTAAAGGAGAGAGAGAGAAAGAAAGAAAGAGAGAGAAAGAAAGAGAGAGAGAAAGGGTGAGTGAGAGAGAGAGAGAGAGAGAGAGAGAGAGAGAGAAACTAACGATCGGGCCCCAGGAACCGGCAATGGCAACGCTCGTAGAGACACAAAGAGTGCAAATGGGCACTGATTGCCATTCACATTCCGTCATGCCCCACAGACTATCATCACTCATTCAACCAGGTTTATCTTTATTTTATATACACATGATGATGATACAGTGATAACAATGAAGTCAAATCAAAAGAGTTGAAGAGACAGAGAAGAAGAAGAGGTGAGACAAATTTTCGCAACACTTATCTTTATATTTCTATTAGTACTATAGTAGTACTTCTACTAAATCGTAGTGGTAATTGATTTTTCTTTTTATTATTTTGTTTAAATTTTTAAAAAATTTAAACAATGTTTTATCATTTTTTAATTTAACGCTTCAATCAATTTGTTACAGAATTTTTTTGCAGTATTTTAATTGCAAAGATTTGCAAATTTACAATTGTCAAATGCAAATACAAATGTCCAAATGTTTGACTATTGACAATTTGAAATTAAATTTTTCATTAGTGCAGTTGTTTTGCAATTGGTTTTAGATAAAGTACTAACCGTAAAGTGTAAAGTAAATAAATATACAGTAAATAAACCAAAAGTCATTAATTAAATTTCTACAAACTAATTAATATCTATGCAAATGTTTTCTAACCTATAAGTCATAATAAAGCATCTCTTATATATTAACCCTTTCGATCCTAAGGATTATAAGCCTTATATCGCTAATTGAATGAGCGGGACACATACGTCCCGAAAGCGCCTTCGGGAGGGAAAGGGTTAATGAATAATATGATCGTGGTTTTCTATCTTCTATGTTCAATGTTCTGTCATTTTTTTAGTAATGAGCTACCCACGTTTTTGTTCTAAGAAAGTTAAGCTACTTAAACTGTGCTTAACCGATTCGAATCCGTAAAGCATTCGATACCAATTTTCGTTGTTGTGATTCGAATCCTTAACCAACTTGAATCTAACTTTCTGTGTTATGATTCAAATTTTATTCCGATTAAGTTTAAATTTTGTGCAAAAATCTTCGAATTTTTCGTTAATTTGATTCGGAATTAGAACTTTTCCAATTTTCGCTCGATTTGATTCGAAGGTTTTTGCATAACCCTTTGAATTAACTCAAGTTTCACCTTAGCTGCTTTGCTGCGGCGCTTTAGCGTTGGCCCTCTTGTAAAAAATCATATTAAAGCATTAATAATTTACTTATTATACACACTGATCAGCGTTGAGTGTGTGTGTGAGTAATCTTGTCTGTTGTGTTGATGAGAGGTAAAAATAAAAATAAACAAAGATTATCTTGCGGCAGAACTATTAGTCAAAATAGATAGAAGAAAACGATCGACACTTGAAGTGTGTATATATACACATTAGATTAATCATTAATAACAAAGCTTCTTGTGTGGATACGGTTGATGTCTCACGAGGCAAAGACACACTTATTTCTTCACTCCCTCTCATTTTCACTCTCTTTCACTAATCCACTCATCGCCGCATGTCGCCTTCAAGAAAAAGAGACACACACATATATATATATACACAACAAATCCAATCCAATTAGACACTTACACACACACACATAAACTAACTAAAGCATAGAGCACCTTTGATAGATGGCATCCCCTTAGCTATACTGGAACGTTGTGACTAACGAGATTAGTCACACATACACACACAGTTCTATGTTCTTATTGGCTAGTTGGCAATTAGAGCTCAATCACATCTCGTTATTAGCAAAGAAAAAGATGCTTTTACTTTTGCTTTTATTTTACTACTACTATTGGAAATTTATAGACAGTAAGCTTGAATTGAATCTAGGTATTATACTAAAGCAAGTTTGACATACACACACATTGCAAGTCATTTTGAATGAAAAGAAATCTGATTGACTTATATTTTGATTGTTTGAAACGACAATCTTATGTTGAGTCATTTGGAGTGTAGAAATAGAGATAAGGAGATTTGGGGGAAAAATATGATAAGGAGAGAGATTAAAAACGAATGTAACAGAATAAGTGAGAATAGATGATAGAGGAAAATTAAAATTAAACATACGACAAGTGTATAAAAATTTGAAAAAGGGACCGTGAAAAAAAGAAAGTTTATATCACAAAAACCTATTTGATTCGGTGCCTAGTGGCATCAAAATGTGGAATCAAGTGCGACAAGACAAGTAAGCAAGCAAAACTATTTAAATTTAAAATTCGATTTACAATCGATTCACTGTCGGCAATCAGACAAAAAGTGAAGGGGAGAGAGAGAGTGAAAAAGTGAACAATCACAAGTACACTAGGAAATCGGAAGACATTGAAAGGAAGTGCGATCTTCTTCTAAGTTAGAGGTTCAATCCTCAATCAAACTCACGTATCTCTCTCTCTCTCTCCCTTATTCTCTTTCTCTCTCTCTCTCTCTCTCTTTTATTCTCTCTCCATTCTAACTTATTCACACCCATGTCTTATTTAACGCAATGATCACTGATACTGATTTTTTCATTGATTAACATATTCACAATGCATTTTTTTCAATCTTATGCTTACCCATTTTTTATTTTAATTTTTTAAATAGTTGCACATTAAATTGAAATTTGGTTGAGGTTGTTTAAATTTTTTAAAAATATTTTATTTATTGACCAATTATTTCTAACTGACAATTATAGTTAATGGCGCCGACTCTTTTGTTTAAAAAATTCGAGTTAATTTATAAATAAAATAATACAATGAACATTGCCTAGTAAGCATAGGAAAGTGGCATCAGAAAGCAAAACTTAGAAACAAACCATCCTTTTTCTTTAATTTTCCCTTAAAAGTGAAAATTAAACTAATAATTTTAAATAAAACATACTATCAAATTATTAAAACAAAAGTAAAAAATTTAATATTATTGAAAAGAACACAGAAAAAATTCAAAAATCAACCTACTTTCTGAAGCCACTTTTCTATGCTTACCATGCAATGTTCTTTATGAATTTTTGGAGTAAAAATTTTGCACATTGATATCTTAAAATACACATTAAAAAATAAACTAGCATTACTTTTTGTTTGTTTTTTGTTATAGAAAATTATTGACAAAAATGACCGATATAAAATAATAAATTTTTGTGATTTTTGTATATTCAAAAAATTTGCATTTTCCTTTGGTAAAAATCTAAAAACATTGCTGTTCGAAACCATACCAAAAAACTTAAAACCTGATACAACTTGGTATGCGCAAGTTTGCATGGCATGAGAACCAACCAAAAGTCGGAAAGAAGTAATCAATTTTAAGTTTTGTTTAATTGAAGACACTGCAAGACACAAAGAGCAACTTGTCGAGCGGGGGCAAGAAAGTTGAGTGAGGAAAAGTAAAAGTGTAGAGACGGAGAGAGAGGGAGAGAGAGAGAGAGAGAGACTTGCTTTGCATACTGCTTGACAGATAGCCCTCGGGCACGGTGTACTAAGTCGGACAATGAAGTCCCGTGGCACCAAGGTGGTGCCAACATCGTCTTGCAACGCGCACACTTTCACTCTACTTGTCTCAATTTGAATTCTTTTTTCTCTCTCTTCTCTTTCTCTCTCTCTCTCTCTTTCTCTCTCCTTCTCTCTCCTTCTCTCTCTCCTTCTCTCTCTCCTTCTCTCTCTCCTTCTCTCTCTCCTTCTCTCTCTCCTTCTCTCT
>WURS02114664.1:0-22975 GCA_011762765.2 Rhinocypha anisoptera | reverse complement strand
GCAAGCACAACACCCATGCCCTAGGAGCGACTCGAACCTGCAACCTTAGGGTTAGCCGTTGAGCGCGCTACCCCCAGGACTAACCCCGTCAGTAAAGTCGGCATCAAAAGGTCTGATGAGCGATATCACCACTGATGTCGACTGTTCGATGAAACCTGTCGTCTCAATAAATAAATTGTAGGCTTATAAACTGTTGTTGTTTCTCTTCATCATGAAGGTCCAGTGCTGTTGCTTCTCTTCGTCATGAAGGTCAAAATAATGAGCCTAATACGATTGTATTTTGAAGGTGATAATGACGTGCAACGTCGAAACCTAGTACGTTAGAAAAAAACCTTTCTGTGAAATTACCAAGCGTTTTACTCTCATCAATGGACTCAAAGTTTTTCAATATCATAAAAGATGGAATTTCACAATTCAAATAGCCTTGTACGAGATGGGTCCTTTTCGTGTCTATCAGGTAAAACCTCAGAGTGATTTGGGAAATAATTACTGGGTATTTTGAACTGAAGAGTGGACTGAAAGAGATTTATGTCGATGTCTTAGAAGCCTATGAAAATGGAAAGTAGCTTTGATCCGAGGAGAGACAAAGAATATTTGTGGGTTTAGTTGAAAGAAAAAACCTTGAGACGTAATGTAATAATTCAATGTAAAGGAGACAAGGGTGGCAACTTGAGAAGAGAGAAGCTTGAGAAGAGCACATTACCTCACTGTTGTGAAAGGTCCCCACGTAGATAAAAGTAAAAGCTAACCGACAGGAAAACTCCAAAGCATGGCGGAACTTCTCCACAAGAAGAGAAAATCTGGTTGGATAATTTATTTGAGCTCTACAAAGATAAGACTCTAGTGCACGTAAAGAGGAGAAGCAAAGGCAATAAAATACACATTTCTGATAAAAATACGGTTCTGATTAATCCAGCGTGACACAATGCGGTAAAATGCGGGTGACCTAATCTTTAGAATGGTTTCATCATCTTCAATTTCTCCTGGAAAAGATTTCAATCAGCATGATGACTGACAACACCCCAATATAAAATGTGAAGGATGTCTTGTACTATCGCCTTATGAAATAACTAACGACTAAGTAAGACTAAGTAAGAAGACACAAGCAAATAGTATAGTACCGTGGCACATTTTTTTAAACGTACAGGGGAAAATGCAATATTGAATAAAAATTTGAGAAGCCTCAGTAGATAATTAATATCTTTTCTTATACAGTGTTATCCGATTCTGAGGAAAATTGACAAAGGAAAAGTGGCAATCAAGGAATTACACTTAAAATGTCGTAGCTTTGATCCTTGAACCCAAGTCCTCTATTACACGTTAAGGACGTCAGATTATTGACGAAAAAATTTCATAGAATTTCAGTCGACAGATTTTTGTCACATACTTTTTCTATCAATCAATAATCTGCATCAATGTAGTTCTTTCCAATCCAGCCGGCATTCCAACTACGTTATAACCACTTCAGGAAATTATGTAAGTGACGAAATGAATGGCATTTCCCACTTCACCATGGTATCTCGGTAGAAAAATATTTGTTGTTCTCTTATTCCCATGGATCCAGGGCATTGAATGGAACCGACTACTTGGATGAAGGCAGATCAAATCACTTCCCTTTTGCCCTTCAAAAATTTGACTAGGAATATATATTGGATTTATAATTTAGTTTCATCGCGAACGGAACAATATTACATTTTTGGGAATTAATAGTGCACTTGGCAGTCACCGTCCTGGGATTGCCAGCCTCGTGGCAGTGCCAGAAAATGGCAGGGTAGTTTCCTTGTCCTGCCTTGAGCTCAGAGTATACCCGGTGCTTAGATTTTCCCGGGTGTCTCCCTCGCGGGGGAGACCCAAATCCTCCCCCTGCCTTCCTGTACTCCAGTTTTCCGAAATCCGTCAGGCAGGGCAAAAAGCTTCGACGATCCCTCTTGTATTGTTGGTACGGACGGGGCGGGTCTTTCTTAACACCCAGACTTTTTTCGACTCTCTCGCCTCGGAACATCCCGAAGCATTGTTGTCAAATCTACGTCAACTCTGGACTCGGAGGTGGTATTTTTTGGAAGGGGTTACACAATGTGGCCCACCGTTTCAATCCTGTTGTCGTTAATGTGGACACCTACCCCACAGTTTCCCCTTAGTTACCAATGCATGAGTTCTTACTATTTGACCAGAAAGCGATTCACATGACAACAACCAGTTTCTATTCTCATTATGTCCACCTTTCACGACAAGTGACTGAAAATGCTGAACACTAAAACTAACTGGTTATAGAGACTCATAAATTAGAAAGTTATTATTTGCCTCCCTTATTGTAAAGGATATGCGTGTATCCGCAGTAAGGTTTAATACTCATAATGCGAGATGTATCTTATACTGTGTATTTTATATTATAAAAAGTACTAAACATGATCATGTAGATTTAAATGAAAATTTATCACATATTAGCTAAAATTTTCATGATATTCCTGTGACGTAGAGGCGCTAAGCCACGGCCCATTTCGTCTTAATATTATTCACCTTGGTAGTAGAAGCTTAATGTACATGAAGAAAAAGATACTTAATCTTAATAAAATTAATTATTCGACTTACCTGTTGAAAAGCTTCCCAGAATCTTATTTTTGAATCTCTTGGCTTGGGGTGAGGCTCTGGGGGAATCCATGTCATGGAAGCTCCAAGGCTACATAAATGAGAAAATAGGTTGATATAAGTATTATTAAACATAAGCGATCGTAGCAGGCGTCACTTGGTGGAACAAAAAACTTTCCCGTTCCACAAAACATTTTTTTCCTGGAACGGCAAAGTTTTTTTTACTATACCTACTATTATTATAAAGCAAAAATGTTACAAATAAGATTGAATGACATATACCCCAGGAAAATATAGCAATTAATTTAGAAAAAAACACTTCAAATAAATGGTCACTGACCATTGTTGAACATCCACCAAGAAACAACTTTTCCGTTTTCAAAATATATAAAATATTATATACTTTTGTAACACTTGGCGGCCCTACCCTATCAACAAAAACGATTTTAAGTGCCGTAAAGTATTAAATTAGGATAATTTTGTCATTCACCTAACATAGCTATCTCTTCGACAATTAGGCTAGATGATAACAGTTAAGTGGGTATGTTAAACGTTCTGCTAGAAAACCTGTCAAAAGCCATATTAAAGACGCCACTATACGTACATATACACGTACCTATACCAGATTGCAATTGTAACCTCATTGGCATTTCGTTTCGCAGGTCCACGTGAATTGACTCTGTTAACTGTTCCCTTGAAAATTTGAGTTCCTAGATTTTTAATAAATTTTTCCTTAAAAGTTTTCAAGTTTGAAAAAGATGTGAGCTTAGTCTAAGAGACCAAGTGTAAATAATTTTGACACCGAACTTTGACTGGTTGACGAGATAGGTACTAATTTTGATTCTTGAGGTTTGTCATAGGATAAATTTGATGTTAAAATGATAATATTAGCATTTCCAAATGCTTTAAATGAAACCTGAAATTTGGATTATTGAAACGAATGATGATTCACATTTCTCTCTTCAAATATGAGAGAAAAGGATTATGCAATGTGCGGGGTGGTGTCGCCACCAGCAGAGCAATCTGTTTAGCGAGTATCGGCCAACTCAAACGTACTTTTAAAATGTGCTTATTGAGTAGATATCGAGAAAACACAAAATTACAGAAAGGCTAAATTTAGGTCCTTCTATATATGCATAAATCTGTATCTATTTGAAGGTACGTTTCGTTCCCTTAAAAAAATTCTATTCCGTCATTAAAATTGCTATGTATAAACAATTAAGTAAGAGTTTTCTGGCGAACGACGGCCGTCACGAAAGCCGATTGACGAAGGGAAATATGGAAGAAAACAGAGAACGGAAAAGATTAAGTTCACCAAAAAATGAAGACGAAAAGAAGTCGAGGTGTAGGACAGCTGCGGAAGAAAACACGAGACTCCCTCTCTCGGGTTTTCCTGCAACAGTATTTCTTTGAGGGAAAATGGTCTTAATCATCCATTCGAGAAATACAATTCTCATTTACATTGAAAAACAGAGGCGTATCAGAAGTGGAGTGGAGAGAGAGATGGGAACGCCAATTGCACCCAGATATTTTTCGAGATATTCCAGTAGGTACTTAGTCACTCTTCACACACAGAATTGAATGCACTATGGGCTTTGTTTCCATGGTTTGTCCCTACATGTCATAGATACAAGTTTTACCATGGTAATGTTTAAAAAAAAAACGAGGAATGAAAACCATGGATAAAAAATAAAATACATCAGCATCAATTTTCAAATATTCCCCACAATGCCTTATGAATGATTCTCAATAGCATCAGCAACCCTGTTGTTGACCTTCGGGGTCGGCGTTGGTACAGTTACGTCAGCAAGACACAGCCAACACTTGAATAAGTCGGTTGTTGGTTCTTCCTGTGGACTTATTTTTTTCGCCAATGTTGAGATGCAAATCAACCCCCTCAAAATGGTTTTATGAAAGGCAATTAACAGATCAATTTCCCTGTTCCATAGGGTACTACGCGACAGAACAAAAAAGGACCAGAGCTTAGAGTGAGAGAGAGAGAGATGGAAGTTAAAAACAAAAAAATCTTATAAAAATTGGCAGCTGTATTCACACTTAATATAAGTTTACGAGAAAAACAAAATTGAAGAAACAGGCAACTTATGACAATTATGTATTACCACCACCGTACGTATTTTACTATGTCGGTTTTTAGATTAGAATATTTTATTTATATTAGGTTTGATAGAGGAGGGCAGAGCTCAACTAGACCTAAGCCCAACGACCTTTGAACATTCACACACCAGGGTAGATGGACCATTTCCCTTCCCTATTACGCCATCAGTTTCCCAGGAATATCTGCTAAACCAGAAATCACTCAGCCATGGTTTAGCTGAAGGTATCCGGAGGCATCACCCTGCCTTGAGCCCAGGTCCCCCATTCGGTAGCCAAGTTCTCTACCCAGTGGGCATATTATTAATTCAAATTATATTAACTTCAGATATTGTAGTCTGACGGTGGCGCATCAGATACTTTTGCTTAATCTAATACAATAGCTAAGCAAAAATCATAAAAATCAACTTGATCAAGCAAAAGAATTTTAAGAATTCATACGGATGAATAAAGCTTTTATTCATCCGTATGAATCTCTCCCAAAACGCCAATGATAAGATTATATTAAGTTATTACAATAAGGCGATAGGGTGATATTTTATCCTTATTTTATTCGAGACACGATACAAACTTAAAATTTTGATGCTTCCGACACCATTATCCGCTCATTCCAAATGCACGGCCGGAAATTCACGCATTTTTTTCTCTCCCTCCTCCATAAAAGTCAAAATCGGTGATCTATCGATAAAATTTTCATTGAAAATAATAAGGGTAAGATTTTTCAAAGAAAATGCAATACATAAGGCAATACAAGTTCTTTCAGTTATTACCTTAGGTACGTGTGTACTAATTCTGACAATTGTCATTCAAGTGAACACAAAAAAGGAAAAAAACTACTACTTACCGTACTGTTACATGATCTTCAGAAAACTACGTGAGTTGGAAATCCCTACTTATTTAAAAATTACAGAAAAAGACATGACTTGAGTCATTACATCACTGTTGAATGATGTTTAAAAAAATAAATTTCGCAATCCTAATATATATATAACTTATTAAAAGTAACATTTGTGTAACGTGAGTCATATATTCATGCTCTGTGGGAGCATAACATCATAATTAAGGGAAACATTATCGTAGTCAATGTACCTATATAAAACGCTTTTTTCTGCATTTTCTGTTATCCTGCAGTTCTAAAAAGTGTAATTGCATTACAATATGTTTCGGTCAACCGGTGTACTGTTTAACTTGAATTGCATATCATGCAATCTAAAATGATATTATGTTTAAATGAAACTGTTTTGATTAATGAAAAAACATTGAAATTGACATCGTGACTTGAAAGTTACATTGAAAACGAGAAAATACCCAATGAAGAATTTCTCAGTTATCTATGATGACCTCGTTTTTTGGGAACTTCAGCGGTGTTACCCCGGGTTGCAACGAGGTTTCACCACCATTGCACTAGACCACTTTAGTCATTGTACTATCCTTCGAAAATTGATGACTTCAAGAGTTTGAACACCACGAATAAAATATCACACCGGCGAAAAGTCGTGAAAAACTTGACAGCACCGAGATGTAGTTCGGAAACTAAAAACAAATCCTTTTTAGGGTCGTTAGAAAGGGTTCTCCATGTTCCATTTAAACAGAGAAGCGTTAAACATCTAATATCGCTCAACTCCATGCAAACGCCCACCCACGTTGACTTCAGGTGAGTCTTTTCGTTTTGGGAGCCTTCTTCAAGAACCGAAGACTGTGCCAACACCGCCCGATATACTCACTCCATAGCTCTGGTACCCGGTGGTTTTCACAGATCACCAGACTGCACCAGTTCTTTCTCCGAGTCCATTTGAACGGGTCTGTTGTCGCGACTGCAGACGTTTCCTCACCGTGCTTTACAAAATAGAACTGCTGATAAAAGTGACGGCCACCAGACCTTAAATGTGCTCGGGGAAGGACCCCCCCCTCCCCTTCGCGCACCGCTATCTCTTACACGACCATCAAGAGTGGTGGCATTCCGCAATATTTATTCCCCCGATTGCCGGATCAATTCGCGCGCTTATCCGAAAAATGAGAGATATGTATAATCGACCAATGGTTAGGTTTGGAGAAAGGAGAGGAAACCCTTCCCTTTAAATTGCCGCATTCGGGTCATGGCGCCACAACTCCGCGAGTGTTTACGATGCGACGCGGGAAGTAGTGAAAGGAGACACTCTCATTTCTTAATAGAAAAAAATGATGATAAGAACGAAGGCGAGATTACCCTGCTGAAGAAAATTAGATGACGCAAACGAGTACTCTTAAATCAATAGAACGGCAATCGCACGATGACCAGCCTTGCTTGATGCAACGATCACATGGATGAAGATCTTCAACATTGGATGACGCGGTCAATTTCATTTTGATCATAATGATAGTTAATAAGAACTAACGCCCATTCAGTCACAATGCATTCCTTCCTGTTTGATTATTATAAAAGCCTATTTAAATCTGACAAATACTACTATTTTTTCTCCACTCCGCACGTAACTATAAATGGAACCCTTCCCAGAGAGAGAGAGAGAGAGAGAGAGAGAGACCGGAAGCCGATACAAACTGGGAAATTTTCCTCCCAAATGAGCAATCTTACTAACAGTTATCAAGATTTTAATACTGTCCAACTGTCCACTGGACTAAAAGCAAGAGAAAATTTCGATGGCATAAGGAGGTGCCATCGAAATTTTGCCTTCTTGGCTCTCTTGGTGATAGCCGAGAAGGCAAAATAAATTAAAAGAATTATTGAATTAACTTTCAATGAGTAAGAGCAGATGGGAATCCCGACCCCGGTCAATTCTCTGCAGATATTGAAATGAGGATTTAGGCTAATCTACAGGTTTGGGTAAGTTTTTGATGGAAGCCAGATTAGAATTACCTAATCTCGCCTTAGTATAAAGCCCTCAAACTCTGCATACATATTACCAGCAATAATTCTACCAAAAATACCTATTCTCTCCCTCCATTACAGTCTTCCACTTTAATATATGTCCTAATAGTTTCAATATTTCAAATGTTCTTCGGGGTACTTCCTCTTTGGCTATTCACATAAACGAGTTAATCGTAATCAAAGAAACAAGGAGCAACAGATCACGACGGTGCTCAGCTTCCTTGATTGATCTGCGTCCTACGTTTGCTGTCCAAAGATTAGCGTGTATAACAGCTCTTCAACCTATCCTATCACCTACCAGCTATTTCATACCTTCGCTGTTCATTACTCTAGCATTCTCCGTTATAAATACATATACGTATGCATTCACGAACATATGTAACTATTAAATAAATATTCATATCACTCTTAAACTTCCACATCTTCTCCTTACATGTACTGGGCCATGTTTATATGCCATAAAACCCATGTATCTCATTGGAATTTAATTTTATGAGAGTATGCTGTTAAACCTAGCTCCATAATTTTTAATGAACCCCAGACTTTGAAAAGCTACAATTAATAATCACTGAATTAATTAAAATAATTTCATCAAAACATTCATTGGCGACTATTTCCGCAAATTAGTAATGTACATAGACAAAGGTAAAATATTATTCGATTGAAAAAGTGGCATGTAATTTTAAAAAAAATTACTTCTTAGAATATTATGGTTTCATAATTTTCTCTTATAAAATTCATATCGTCACGTGTGTTTTATGTTTACCTTCGTGTGAACTCTGACTCGCCCTATACGTCTACAGTCATGTTCTGGGAGGAATCAACTATCTTTGGTTTCTAAATTAACTCTACATGAGTCATTACTTTTATAAATTTTATATTTACAATGTTCCTCATTCGGTATGCAGTCTATGATTCCAATTATAATTTAACGTTTACGACTGAGGTGCGTTGGGTATAGGTTTATGGAATCAAGGGGAGCAGTGACTCGAAAAAATAAAGCAACACTGTTGTAAGAGAACCCCAACCTCACCATATTCCTTCGCCTCTCCACCTATCAAATACATTTCAAAGGTTCCTCAAGCAAGCCTCCTGCACCTCCAATGATTTTATATACCGCCTACAATTATACTTTTGCCCCGCCTTCTGCATTTCCCAGTCCACCACGTACCTAAATATATGCACATTAATAATAACAGCTGTCAGCACAATGAATGAATGAATGGTAAAAGGTCACAATGATCGCCTCCTTCCCTACCACAGATATCTCAATTTAACTAAAAACATTAGAGAATGCACTCATAATACTCCTATCAGCTATCAAGTACCCAGGGGTTAAATGTCGTCCACAAACACCCTTCATTTTCCTTTTTTTTCCTCCAATAAATTACCCCGCTCCCTCTTCTTCCCTCCAATTTTCTTACCTCCCAGTTTTTGTTGTCCCTCGTTCAAAAACGGTGGTGAAAGACGTGCCACATAAATATTCCTGTCAAAATGTGCGTCTTTCCTATGGATTTTCTCCGTTTTATGCGTCATGCCTTTGGAAAAAATAAATATTGCGCAATAGTGTTCTACAATGGACGAATATACTAGACTTACTAGGTTTTGCATGACCCAAAACTATTTTCATTTCAATACACAGCTATTCAAACAAAATTTCAGAACGGGCAACCCCCTTTCCTCATTCTTAGGAGAACTAAAACAATTTTGAAAACAATGTCAAAACCTCATTAAACTATTTCCCGTCCACTCACTTCCGCTACGTTGACGACACTTTTTACCATGCTTCCGCAGCCAACACACATGACTTCCTCACTCACCTCAATAATGTTTCTCCATTCATTTCCTCCATTTTAGAAACCGAATCCAACTATTCCCTACCCTTCTCAGGCATTTTAATAAAAATGAATCTCAAAAATACGCTGTCTTTCAAAATACTTTGAAAACCATCAAATCCAGACCTTTATTTCCCTTTAAGATTCCTTCCAACGTTACAAAACCAAAAATGCCGTTTTTCATTTCCTTACAAAACGTCTTGCCTCGATCCCTCTGGACAAACAAGTCTTTTCTAAATAACTTTAGTCCAAAGAACAATTGTTGTCCGAAAACCTCTCTGACTGATATGTTTAAGAGAATTATTCTTATTGTTCTTTTTATCTGTAATTTGTTCATTTTTATAGCAAGAATTTGTTTTATTTTATTAAACATGTTTGTTTATCTTCTAAATTCTTATCCTTCATTTTAATTTATTTTTAAAAGTTTTTTGTTGATAATTCAATGTAAGGCTAGTATTGGCTGTTTTTAAATTACTGACAATAAATAAATAAACTTCTATACTCAGAAACCATAGTCACTATCTTAGATTACAACATCAATTTCAAATCCTCAAGAAACTAATTGAAAATACTAAATGTCATCCACCGACCTTTCACCAATTTTCACGAAAAAATAGATTAAAATCCCTTTTTTACAATTATTTAAAAGATTAAACTGGCGGCCTTTGTTCTATTTTTCCAAAGAATGTTTCTCACTCTAGAAAATACAAATTAAAAATTCCCCTTTCCCATGACAAAGACAGTACCCGCTACCCTCCAGAAATCCGATATATACCAAATTATATGGAACACAACTTAAAACAGAACATATTCCGGACAAACAAAACGCCTAATCCTCACCAGATTCAAAGAACATTTAGTGCACATTACATAGATTACACCAGAAAAATCCAGTACCGCAAAACACCTATAGAGACTCAATTTTAAAAACATCTGAAATGATTTCGGGTGCCTTTATCAATATTTGAGCCTATCTGCCCGGCGTACACTGCACTGCAGTCTTTTCATCAAAGTTTGTAGATCCCAGGTTTACACATTTTGTCTTCTGGGTCTTTTCCGGCGCGTAAAATTTTTCCAAGGGTCAAGGGAGTGTCAAAATCAGCCCTTATTATGCCCACAACAAATGTGTCAGATGACGATGCGGTATCCCGGTGAAACGCGTTGTACTCATGATAGAACCTGTGGAAAAGTAAGTTGTTTTTCCTCTGTTACGAATAGCACAGTGTGGATAATTATGATAATTTCACTCCGTACATAGTCATAAAGCAAAAGTTATTTATATTCGTTTTACATTTTGTTTAAATATATTTGGTCGGTAGGAGAGAGTACCTCGTTCATTACCTCCCCCTGCATCGTTACGGCATTCAAGCGAAGGAAAGAGAGATTCTCTTCTAATGAATGTCACATGCCTACATAAAACAGTGAAGCACGTGTCGGGAAAGGTCACACTAAGGACGTTCAGTTGTCGTGAGAGCACGGAATCCAGGTTAAAAAAAAATAAGTACAATTTTTTTCTTACTTTTCCTCCTGGTTTCATGACCTTTAATCCCACTTTTCGAAATGAAATATTTTTCATCACGCTTGACATAAAGTTACGACGGATGACACACGAAAGGTGGAGACTCGAGTGGATTTCGTGACCGTTCAACTGCGCTTGCTTGCATGTTCTTTTTTATAGGTTGTGAGAGAATTCCCGGAAACGAGACAAATATGAATTTGCGACAGAGCGGTCAGCCATGACCCGATTGCTCCAGAATCATACCCACCAGTCTCCGCTACAACAGGAAAAATTGAGACGGGTCATATAAAATATCCCACGTCATGTTGCACCTCGCAGAGCCCTGCATATGAGTTATAAATTCCAGTTATTTTGTCCATAGCAACTCTTTTGGCTATCCTGCTGCTACCTAACGAGAATTGAATCGAATTTCTTCTCAATAAAGTTTTCCATCATCTCTTTTACACAAGTCCTATTTGACCATCCCTTCTATGTTTCTATACATTTTACTTTTTACGAAACTGTCACCTCTGGTCACGGGGGCGTCCTCAACTTCCAACCTGGGGTCAACTTAAAATTTTATAGGACTTAACAAGGAAAGAAGCAGATATAATGAACTAGAAACATTTATATCGATAAGATATAAATGTCTGTCAACAAGTTTTGTCAATGGTCATTAATGCGATAACAAAACAAATTTTAGTTATAATTTATTCCATAAGTTCATCATTTTTGTTTTCCCTTTTATATATTTAATTTTTTTTTCTAGGGTGGAGAAGCTTCCCCCCAATCCAGTCCCCTTATGATACCTATGCCTAGGTGTATGTGCATTCAATACCCTTATTCTTCTTCTTGTTTCTTCTTTAAGATTTCCAATATTTCATCTGCATTTCAAAGTACTTCTTGTATTTACTGTGTAACAATATTTTCTCAAATTTCATACAGAGCACCCGATTTCAATCCTTGCAATCTTCTTTCATTGCCGTTTCTATTGGACATGCCTCACATATGTGTAAAGTCTACTTCATATGGGTTTTTTTCTAATAAGTGACTTCACTATAAGTAGAATAAGCAAAGTATGGCGTAAAGAACAGTAGATGGTACAGAACAGTATTATATTAATAATAATTCAATAGTATTTGATAAATCCATCATTAATTAAATACTAAAAACTCTAAAAAGAGAATGCCAAAACATATCCCATGAAGTATTTTCGGGTTTTCCACCAGGTTAGGGGCTTCATTCTGGCCGACGTGACGTTCGACACTTGGCTCGAGCGTCAGTTAGTACCTATGGAGCCCGTAATCCGGTAGAAAAACCTAGAAGACTTCGTTAACATAACACACTGGGAAAAAATCAAATCTTAATTCATCAATACATGTCGTACACACGCCCTTGTGGCGGCTTGCGGGGTATTATGTAGATGTAGATATTCCATTTGTAAATGTTATCACATTACCTACTGTCTATTAGTTTCCTAGTATCTCATCTGAAAATCCATTTAATATGATGGGAAGAGCTTAAATTCAGAGCTACCACACTCCAGGTCTACTACTACCACTACTTCCGGTCAGAAATACTTCTAAAAAAGAATAAAAGTTTTTTTCTGATTGATTTGTTTATGTTTTGCCTTTTTGTGTTCTGATTTTTATTTTAAAGACAATTTTTTCCCTTAAAATTACAATTTTATATTCTTTTTCTGAATTCTCTCAAAGCTGCTTCATCAATCTCAACAATTCTTTGTTTGAACAACTCTGGCAATAAGCTACTCTTACATGATGATAGTGCTATAGGGTTCATTGAAATGTCGGCACCCATGAAAACTCCACAGTTAAAAGTTGTTTCCCTAAAGAATTTCCTTGTTAATTTTGTGTCATCGACAACATTATTTTTCGCTTTATTTTCTTGCCCTGAAAATCATTACTAGAACAGTAGTTTAAACTATTTATTATACCTTCAATGTTGGTAATAATCTTTCTATCATTGTATTCCTAATATACTCACAAGTTCTGTGTTCTTTTCTTGCCATTATGTATCCATAACATTTTATTCTATTAACATTACATTAGGTAAATAATTAGTTGATTCGAGGCTTTGGCAGATGGTTCTTCTGGTAGCCAGTGTTCGACAGGACCAGCCTCTTTATTAGCTCCCGCACTGGTTCCCCCATCGCTAGTGAACTTCTTCCTTGCACAGTAAGTAAACATTAAAGAACGTTAGGAAATTTTTATCAACGTGCTTACATGTGTCCGATCCTCAACTCATTTGAAACTTACATTCCTTACTACTACAGTTAACCTTAAACCGGACATGAGAGACGAAAAACCATGTTGAAGGATTTAGTTCAAGGAGTGTAGCACTTCGAAAAAGTTACAATGATTTTTTTGACTTTATACACTTCAATTTAAGTTAAGATGTAGCAGGGAAATTTTAACCTGAGGCTCATTAAAAACCTATCTTAACCGGAAGATTATCCTTCAATTAAATCGACTCAATGCTGCTGATTTTATTAACTTCTAGAGTTTTAAGGGATCAGTTAATACAAAAATGCCAGGCGAAGCTGCTAACCGTAGTTAATGAGCATTTCAATCGCCTGAGCACTGTACGCACGCCCAAATGTAATAAGGTATGAAGAACGCGAAACCACGTCTCACCTACCCGAACGCCATACAATAGCAAGGACTCACCATAATTTCCTCAGACACCATTTATGGAGCTCAAGGAAACGAGAGACATTCATCTCCATTATACCTTGCCTTGTAGTTTAAGTTCACAGAACTTTCCCATGAGTGATGTCATCACTGTGGACGGCATGAACGAACAAGCATATCCAAGAATCGAGTGTCTCTCATTATGAAATCCCTACAAGTGCATGGTAATCAAATAATCAGTGAACTTGAGCACCAATTGCAGTCTTTCGCCTTGAAATGATTTTAAAATACTGCACTTATTAATTGCCTTGTACTATTAATTAAATAAATGGATACGAATCTTCTCTCTTGAAGAGGTCTAGAATTGAGGAACTCGATTTTCACCTCCCGAACAGACAATTCCTAAACATCGTCGACTAAGAATCGCAAATGAATTACATTTTTCTTCAATATCACTCATGCAACACAAAATATGGCGGTGGATGTTCACAACCCTGCTTTCATAATCAACTTGCTTCGTGTAGTCTTGAAAGAGAACCGTAATGTCCGACGTAAATACATACGGCGTATACGTTAGCAACAGAAACACCATTGACGAGTTGAGACCGTGGTAGTTTTAAAGACTGTATTTTTATTCGCTTAATGATCTGATGGTAACACCTCTCGGTAGACAGAAATGTAATGATAGAGTGCATTCAGCACGTAATAAAATTAAAATCTCTTCCTCAGAGTCTAAGATACGTCTCAGAGTCTAATGCAGATTCAGCAAGTCGGAGAGAATGAAGTATAATAGAGCTAAATAAAGCTTTATCAATTTGTAAACAACTCTGCCAAATTTGCTATCGCCAGCTTTCATTAATCTGCTGGTTGTGACGCAGTCTTTAATCTACGATTTCATGCAGCACGGATTAGTGTCGGAACTAGCCACCTGATGTTGAGAACTAGCTCTTTAATGACTGAATTATAACCGAATTTTCTACAAACATTGCGCCTTATTCAAATGTAATTTAGTCCTTAGAGTCACATTATCTACTTGAAACGTACATTTGAGAAATATCTTATGCATTTTATTATCAAGTATCTCATTTTTCTTTTGGGCTACGCTAACACATTGCAATGAATAACATAAGAAGAACATAAGAATCGCCCTAGTAAATATGGTAATATTCTTCACTGGGGACGCCGTAATTTGATGGAATTTCATGATAAAACAATGTAAACTACAATACTTTGTTACCAAATATTAAAGACCAGATGATGAAAATTATCGCTGAAACCGGTCATGCTCTCTTTGATTTCGCATTAAATTAATTATTATAATTATTCATTGAAGGAAGTTGCCAAATGGTTAATCAAAAACTGATCTATTTTGTTTAATGTTGAATGACAGAAACTTAAAGATAAATAACATCTCTATGAAATCCTGTTTGAGGAAACGGAAACTGAATATAACTACAATAATACTGAGCTGGAGTCTGATGGACTTGCTAAGAATCATTCAAACAGGACACCCTTTGAGCCATGAAGAGGCGAGGGGGGAAAAATGATCGCAGTTTCTTTAGCAGGTAATTTGTTTTGGAAAATATATTCGGTTAGCGGCCCGTCGCAACCTACACATTATCTTTTTGTAATAAGATACATGTGATTATTTTCAAATATGTATAACGATACACAATATTTTTTCTAAAACTTCTTACATACATTTTTAATCGTGGAAATTGTTCCACATGTTTTCACTCCGTCTTACTTTAACCTCAACTGCTGCCTTTAAAATTAAACTCACTAAAACAACAATGAGTGGTTGATTGGATAAGAGGGTTAAAGATAAAAGAGTGGAATGAATGCCGTGTATTTTTCAGTGTTCGCGAGTTATTTCTTCATATAACAAGGATATGGCGTGTGAATTCCTGGCTTATGCGATGCAGGTGTGACAAGAACGAGAACAGCCTTTAAGATCTGCAAGCTCTCCCTTCAAAATCGCCAAACCAACGGGAAAATTAATTATATACGTTGGACACCAAGGCAGATTCATATATGTATTAGGCAAGCAATTGTCATTTAACTCCGTAAAATAAAAACCCTAATGACTGGACATGAAATGACTGGACTGGAAACAGAGACGCCCTTGCAGAAGTTTTTTTCATCTACAGTTGAGCGAACGCTTTCCACAGAAAGGCATTACGTAAGCCACCGAAACATTCCCTGAGCACATTTTCTCGTGTGCGATATTCTTTAATTTCCTTCAAACAGGAACATTAAAGTAATTAAAAACGAATTGCATTAAAAGCCAATTTTGATAATGAAGAATTATAGAGGTCATTCTACCTGAAGTTACTCGGAAATATTCGAAAAAAACATATGATAAAAATGAGACGGTCAGATTTCACACTGGTAAAAGTAATCGTGATGCGGCAATCAAGAGCCAAATATGTTTCTGTTTCACAGAACTTTGTGGAGTCATCATACAGGCACCCTGCCTTATCAGCAGAGTTGTGCTATGCGACAAACACTGGTTGACAAGTTTTCCTCTACGCCGCATTAGCGTAGCTGGAATTAGCGTGTGTAACCATGAGTAGAAAAATGAGATAGACACACAGCACCCTGAATGAATATAGTAGGAATCATGAACACTGCTTTGATAGGTATCCCCTTCCCATTGTTTGCCGAAAAAATCCTCTTGGGCCGAAAATTTATCTCATAAATTACGGAAGATTTCGATCACGTGTCACAATCAAAGAACTTTTTTTTCAAGGGAAATGTGTAACAGGACTGAAAGCAAAAAACTTGTGATATCATTCTTGAAGAGATACATTATCGTTTCTCTTCGTAGATGTACGAAGAGCGTTTCAAAAGTTAGTTTCCTTATGCTAAAGATATAAAAAAATTTCAGCTTTTTAAAAAAATTGTAATAAATTATTTTAAAACTATACTACTTTTCTACATAGTCACTGCGGTCATGTATTCATTTGGAATATATCACATAATTAGTTATACATTCTTAATAGAAATCCGTGCTCAAGTTCCGTAACCACAAATTGGTTGTTTTCTCAAGTTCCTCTCCATTATCGAAATGCTTGTCACCATGCTTTATTTTCAATTTCTGGAAAAGGTGGTATTCACTTGGCGCGGAGCCAGGAGAATATGAGTGACGAAAATGTTTCATTTGAATTTGGCCAATGATTCCTTCGTCTTTTCAGGAGAATTAGAAAGACCATTGTCGCGAAAGAAAACTTTTCTTGATAACAAGCCGGTTCGTTTTCCCTTGATAGCAGATTTAAGTTTCTCAAAAACTTTGTTCAGGTTTCTTCATGCTTTTTTCCATACCATGCTTTGACGCTTCGTTTTCGGAGTGGAATAGTGAATCCACGTTGCATTTCTGTAACAATCCGTCATAAGAGATCTCCACCCTCATTTTGGAGCATACTCAAAACATTTTTAAGGCGTTGATTCGTATTTGTTATATGATTTTCGGAAAGTCATGGTGGCAACCACCCTACAAAGACTATGGAAATTGGGGCATTTAAGATCGAGATGCTTCATTTTCTGGGGGTAGTTTCACTATATCATCGTCAATAATGACGAGCCTGCATTCATTAACGATCTTTGTACAAGAGGACCATTTCTTCAACAATCAGCCCTAGCTACGAGTATTTTCGTTCTTCCATTGAGCTGTTTATCATGTACATCTGCGCGTCCGACAAGGAAACTTGTGCACCATCGACACACCATTTTACGCTTATACACATTTAAACATATTCGTGATGAAATTCAGTTGGAAAGAGATATTTAGCAGTTAAAAAAAGTATGACATGTCACAACTTCGTCGGAAATGTTTGTTATTGAAGTCTCCATGCGCCCCGAGCATTTAATTTGCATTCAATTTCGTAATCACGCGCTTTGTCGACAGTCTGCATCATTCTATAATATCAATAAAAATGTAATACTCAGTCATACAACATCGAATATTTGTTCACAAAAATAAATCTGTAGAGTCATGGAAAACGAAATCACCAATAATCGTAAACAATGACTTTTCACTAACAAGGTTAGTCACGATTCTGTTCTTCTAAATGGGTATTAACCTTAATATAAATCGAAGAGGAATTCTGAAAGATAGATTCGTGTATTATTTCTGACAAAATCCTATTCAAATATTTGATTAGGTCAGCTTTCTATTTAACATTCAAATGGTTGAACACATGGGCGTACACACACCGTTTAAATATTAAAACTAAATTATACGAAGAGTGAGTAGAAGTCATATGCTGTATGCTTATGGATTAGAGCTACACATTCTCTATTGCATTAGAGCGTTTTATGGATATGTTGCCTGGTCCATTAGGGAGGTGATGAGTGTAGATTAGAGGCTTTTGAGGATGAGTTTGCAAAAGTAGGAGATGGTAAAGTGGGCGGAGAGGAAAACTAATGACGGAGTGCTAACAATGGTAGGGGAGGAGAGGAAAGTGTTGGGTGAAATCCGAAGAAGGCAGGAAAGGCGAATAGAAGGGATACTCAAAAGGCAATGGGTTGTTAAAAGTAGCAATGGAGCGTAGAAAGTTGGATAATCAAGGTAGGAGTAGGAAAATAAAGGGTATTTTAGAAAAAAATGACGGCTGGATGGATTTACGCAGACTTGAAAAGGGATCTGTGTTACGGCGGGGTTCAGGAGTCAAACAAATCTTCGAGTGGACAACATAGGTCGACGATCAATATATGAGTTTGAGTACCGTCCGACCTTTTGTGCCAGTTTTATTGATCGCGAATCTGTAAATGGGTATTGCGACCACACTTAGGATCTGCGATCGAAATTTATGCAAATAAACAACGGAGAAATACTCCGAAGAGCCGTCAAAAGAGATGGAGGAGACTATACTTCCAACAAGAGGGTTACTGACAGGAAAGATATTAAGGCATGAAAGATTGCAGTGAGGGGAGAGTGTAGATATTCCAGATGGAATGTTAGGTGGTAGGATGAAATGTGTAGAGTTGAAGATGGATTTATGCTAAGGTAGTTCTAATCTCGAGTTCCATCAATCTAGGGTAGTTTACTCTTCCTCAACAGAGTTGAAGCCGCACCGTGACACAGCGAAAAAATAAGTGAGCTGAAGACAGAAGTTAACAAAAAGAAGACTACCAGAAGACAGTCTATGCAGGTCGCTCCAACATTCGAAGAGCATTCACTCTGACTTGGCCGTGCGTGAATAGTCATGCAATGAGCACTCACACCTTATTTGACACTAAAATATCTTTGCCATATTTTTTATTATAATTTGCCAAACGAGAGAGAATTGATCCAAAAGTGCATTTAAAACTCTAATTAGTATGCATAAATACTAGGGAAACATACAGAAAATTCTATTACGAGTATATGATATCTGTAGCAGTTACTAATCAACAGTGAATATTAAATACAGATGGGATATATGTCGGAGAGATCTTCGCAAGGTTTAATAAATGAAATCCACCTTGGCACAATTCACTTTTTATTTTGCAATGCATATATATCGCCGCCAAGTCTCGCACACTTTAAGACGCCCAGAAAAGATAAATTATGAGGCAAAAAGAAGTGGACTTTTTAACCGATCAATCTCGCTTTACGGTAGCCTGCCCTCCATTATTAGTGTCATCGCAACCAAGACGGCGTAAGAAATTTTCTTTTCACATTGAATGGCACCATACTTAATTGGCAATATGAAATATTAATTTTAAAAATTAATTATTTCTATAGAGCCCAAGTATCTTCTCAAGTTCGGAACTGCAACCAAAAATATGGCAAGAAATGTAGACAACAATGAAAGTATATAGATAAGAAATAATGGATGACTATATACCTACTATAGTTAGATACTTAATATTAGATATTAGCTGGAAATACATCAAATTGGTGGTCAATGCAATAATCCTTACACAAATACATCATATAAATGAAAACAATGAAGAGGTTTTTGATGTAAGCTTTTTGCTTTTGAAACTCGTTTAAGTAACATCGTAGAGAAGCATGGGTTAGATTGCACAAGCATTTAAAGTAAACTGTAAAATGAGATTCATAAAGAGATCACAGCAAATTCCATTTTTTGAAGGAAGGGAAGAATTATCCATTGAATATCCATAATTCTCTCTAGCTTGTCTTAACAAGAGAAAGAGCAAGGATATAATAGTACCTATCTATTTTCTGAAATACTTATAGGAAGGCCGTGTATGTACCGTGATAAACTCCAAAAATAAATAGCTAATCCGAAGTCGTTTAGACCATTATCGTTATTTCCCGAATTTATATTTAATATTATTTTCCACTAAAGTTTTATGTTACTTTCACTCAATTAAGGGAGTTCTGTTAATATTTCCTAGTCACAAGTTGTATTTTTGCGTTCATACTCGATGGGAAATGTATGAAAAACCTGTATTATAGATTAAAGGATGCAGCTGTCATACTTGTTGTTCTTTTATCTGACAGAAAGAAAGGAATTTAGAACTGACGATCATTTACCCCCAAACTAAATCGGTCACACATCAGTTCTCCGTTCTCTCTTCGAAGGTCGCATTTAGACGTCTTGTAAAAGATCACTGAGGGCACAGATGTCACCGCCAACGTGGAATGGATGACTAAATGCAACCTAAACCGAACTTGTAAAGCAAAATACATGTCAGGGAAAATTTCAATGTGAAATAATTGAATTAACTATGAAAAAATTACAAATAATGGATAACCTTACAGGTCTCTGAAAGTACTAGAAGGTAAAAAAGAAATGGGTCTCGCCATCCGTGCAAAAAAAATAAAACCTCTTGCAAGAGTAAGTACTTTCCACACTCATTTCAGGCAGTCATGAATAAAATCGAACTCTTCTTGTTTCAGTGTCTTCTCTACACGCGCATGAGTTTCACTAGTGAAATGGCCTCGAATATCATTTAGTACCTATTGTTATATCGTCGATTAAAACTATTAATTTACGGGTCGCCAGTTGGCTTTCCGCCCACGAGATCCGCGTGAAATAATAGTTTAGCCGGGCGTAATATCATCGAGGCAATTTCCTCCGAGGAAGGCAGATCCATTTTCTTCGAGAGGCGAAGGCGTTGAAAGGTAACAGCGAGGCGAAATGAGCGCAAGAAAAAAATTCGCGGGTTACGATCGCGGCATTCTGCGTGGTGCATGTGCAGAGCGAGGCAGCTCTCGTAATTAAAGTTTTCCCTCCGGTGCGGGCGGCGGCGGCAGCCGTTGTTGTTGTTTTATCCCTCCGTACTGAGCGACGCGGCGGGGGAGTATAAGAGGAAATCCTGGAGATAACCTCAATAAGGTCCACATTAATTCCTACGCTAAGGTTGGGGCGCTAACTCCATCATCGTCGTCTTTATCATCGTACGCGCGGTACCCAACCTGCACGTAAACCTCGGGTATCGCGACCTTATTTCTCTGCTGCGCCGACGTTAAACCCTTTCCTTTCACTGAAAGTTGCCACGAATCCGCTAAGAAGATCGAAAAACTTAAGAATATATAACCATATACGATAATAATGGCACGTGGGATCCTCAAGTGGACACAATAAAAACACAGGAAATACTTGAAAATAAACAAACAAACAATAGTTGACAGCATCTGGAATGAATTTAATTAATCTGACCAACAGACAGAAGAGTCCAAGACATCAGTTATCCAAGAACTTTGAATAAGACTGAAGAAAATTTATCCTTTAACTACATACGAATTAAAGTAATTCAGAATTTTTATTTATTTGTCTATTTTTCAATTTTCCACAAACATCACAAGGACAACTACGGTGGACAGTAGAACAACTTTTCTGTAACGAGGACAAAACACACGAACACCCATGCCCTAGGTGGAGAATGAAAAATCCACCTGGTAGGAATTCAAACCCGCGACCTCCGGACTAACAGACGAGGACGTTACGCCACCACAGACGCCGGCAAGTACCAAAGTGAAGAATAACTGAACCAACTCGGAAAAAGAATCGTCCTATCTAAGAAGTTGAGACAGAAATCAAGAAAGCATCGGGAAACTCGTCATAAAATGGGACTCCACGTACGTACCTTGGACTATGTGAAAATTTAATGAGGATGGATATTTTCGAGAATTAGCTTCAGAGATAACTGACCAAAATCAGGACTGACGAATTGTCAAACGAGGAAATATACCGAAAAGTAAAACAGGTGAAAAAATTACACAAAACTTTTGATGAAGTATTCATACGTGAATTTATAGAGTATGATAGAGAAACCTTGAATAGTAACTAAATGGCGGTCAAGGAGCTCCTACAGGTAAATTAAAACATAACCAAGACTGAGGATATATCAGGTGTTATAATTTCATCTAAAGCGGTAAAATGGAGGATTTGCAGCATGAAGGATTGATGGCAGAAATACCTATGTTCATTAATCTTCTCAGAACCTTAGGGACAAAATGCAGAGCGCTCGACCTTGACGAATTCCACATGAATGAAAAAGCTGACAGACGAGCCGATGGACTCGTAAGTCATCCGCCAGCCATTTCTCGTAACGCTGAGAAAAACTCGACGTTGAATAAAAAGAATCTAACTTTTACAAGCAAATGCAGAAATTAAATTTTCAAATGGTATTTGGATTGAACTACTATTCACTGAAGTTCAAAGAAAAGGTATTTTCTCGAATTCCACAATAAAATATTATTTCAGGGTCTGTACCAGTAGTAATGGGATGATTTTTTTTGTGGCCATGTGGCGTCGGAAGACAAGCGTCTCGGATTGGGAGGTTGGTGTGTATATCGCCTGACCAGAGTCAGTCACCCCTGAGCTTTCGCAGGGTGGAGATTGTTAGTTAGATAAGGGACCGTTTCAGTGACTGACACTTGCCAAAATGCAGCTTTGTGTTGAACCTTACGCGATGAAATTTTGCTTAAAAATCGGAAGAAAGCTTGGTCGAAGCGGAACACGAAATGTTCCGAGAAACCTTCGCAGAGGACTCTGTCGTCTGCTCCAAGTTTTCCGATGGCATACGGTTTCAAGTATGTACGAGAAAACTTCGAAGACGAATAACATCTTAGAAGCCGCTCAACGTTGACATCGGACCAAAATGTGAGGCGTGTGAAATAAGTGCTGGTAGAACACTTATTTCATACGTTTCACGCTTTTTTCAGATCAACATCTCAGTGTTAAAACGATCCCTAATTTCATTGGATAGCTTAATATCGATGTGAAAAGAATCGTTTCCGAGAATCTGCAATTGAGAAAAATTTAGTGAAAAATCCAGAACGGAAAAGCGTAGAAAAATCCAGAATGGCAAAACAGTCACACTGCCACCCAACCCCGGACCCCCGGGAAACGGACGCTGGTGGGAGTCAGAAGACGCGTGGGAGGGTGTCACGAGAGCGAACCCGACGGCGACCCGTCAAACGGTGCTCGGGTAACCGAGCTAACACGGGCTCAAGGGGAGAGAGGGT
>WURS02114449.1:0-22992 GCA_011762765.2 Rhinocypha anisoptera | reverse complement strand
GGGAGTGGGGGCGGGCATCGAAGGGGGAAGGAAAGGAAAGGGGGTTACGATTGGTCGTGAATCCATATACGTTATTCCTTTTCTCATAAATGGATTTCCACATTTCCCATTTCCTATGCCTGATAATATAGGATCAGGGATTTATCTGCAAACGTTTCGATGGCCGATTCCCCCATCGCAGGCCGTTGACGGTGTAAAAGTTAGCCATTTAAACGATGGAAGCCGAATCCCTGATCTGGTGAAAAAGCCGGGAAGGCTTCACTGAAAACGTTCGCCTGGAAATCATCCAATTCTACATGGATCTATATATTTCATTTTAGTTCTATTTCCTCCTACATACGACACAATTCTTTGTATCTTTCGGTTCTATTTTTGGCTATAATGTTTGACCCTGTAATCACCGAGATAGATACACGGGTCAATGTAATGCTAGATTACTTCAATCGTTTTCCACTGGAATGCATTTGAATATTTTTCTTTATTTTATGTTAAACCCAATTCCTTTTATTTATCGTCTACTTTTCTCGACGACTAAACATCAAGGCCACTTTGAAATTTTGTTTTTCAAGTTTTGATTTATGACTCAGACGGAACCACATACTCTATAATATGTTACGTACACTAGGGACAGTCGTCCTTGGTTTAAGAATCCCATTAGGACGTCGTATAAAAAAAACAAAACCTTCTTTCTCCCTCCTCTCATGACATGAGGATATGGTTGGCCGTCAATTGGTGACTAGTGAATTAGTAGCTCCTTCAAGAATCAGCTCTCTCTCTCTCTCTCTCTCTCTCGGGAAGCACTCATCCATGCAATTAGCGGATTAAAAGATGTACTGATGCTAAAGTTGCAAATTAGCTACTGTCTATGACGAAAAAAATTAGGTATTTCATTGAGGGGCTGAGAAATAAGCGACCTCCACGCCTATCTCCTATTTCCTCGAATGGTGTTAACAAGACAAGACAACCCAGTCCTTGTTCTTGGGCGATTTGATATGCATTAATGTTTCGATCATTCTCTTTTGAGTCCGGACGAGGAGGAGTTAATGGTAGGTTTTTGTCAATTGTCTATTAACATATTAATTTAGAAATATTACATCTTTTATATAAAAATCAGATTATGCATTAAAAGACAGAGAAGAACGAAAAGGAAGATAAATGAGGATTTGGGTACGGTGTAGAAGGGAATCGGAGTGTGGGGAGTGCCAAATGAAGGCAGGAAAAAAATTAATTGTTTCACCCTTAACTTTATGAAACCTGTCCTTAATAAACATTGAACTATTCCACATATTTTAAAATACCTAGTTGGTTGGAAAATTCTTCTAGGGATTTCCACCGGGTCGGGGTCAGGGCCATCGTCTTCGGGGGCATCAACACCCTGAAGACGATGGCGGAGAGTGCCATCGAAACGTCGATAGCAGATAACCTTACCCGGTGGAAATCTCGAGAATAATTCATCAATATCATTCGCAGGGAAGGCATCAGCTCCTTCATCGCCTAGTTCTTTGTCTATTATGGAAATAAGCAACGTCCACGAAGTGAATCCTGAATTAATTACATTCATTTATGAAACCTATTCTTTTTTTAATGAGGATACACTTGGTAATTCCACAGGAAATAACTTATTTCCTGTGGTATGTTCAGGTATTTAATCATTTCACAAGGCGGAAAAGATTGAGGGACGAAATAATGAGATGAGATTGAATATTGAAGAGCATGTTACGAGACAATGTTAAGAAAGTGAAGAAGAGCGAGAAAAGGGATAGACTTTATAAAGAGATAAGAAAATTACGAAGAGTTAAAACCGGAATACTGTTGAATTTGGGAATATTTGATGTTGGAATTATTATAAGAAATTTTAATAAGGTCAAAATGAACATATCTACGGGTTAAAAAAAACCAATGATGGTCATATGATATATGGTCCTGTTGACGTATTTTCAATATGGGTAATATAGCTGAATTTAGAAATACGAGGGCAGATCGGAAAGTAACGCACAATAATTTTTTTCTCCTCTGGTATTGCAGCTGGAATGTTGAAATTTCACGACGATATAGTTTGAAGTTTTCGCTATAAAGGGTATTTTGTGCAGCTCTAGTGAGAGAAGTCCAACACTTTGCAACAGATGCCGAAGTGGAATCAGCAGTCCGCATATGGCTATACTCCCAACAAACGGACTTCTATGAACAGGGCATATTGAAACTGGTACCACGATGGGAGAAGTGTGTTGAGAAAATTAGTGACTATGTCGAAAAGTAGGTCAAAGATGTAAGTTAATTTGTGAATTGTTTGGTTTTGGCACACATTAAAACTTTTGGGAAAAAATTATTCTGTGTTCCCTTCCGATCTGCCCTCGTACATAATCATTGGCCACCAGTGATTTTGAAAGAGGATTTGTGATTGTGTAAATATTTACTATCATTCGCACCACCAGTGTGCATAATGTTAAATCGCCTCTTTATCATTTTTATTCTTTTAAACCTTTTATCCATTTTAAAACATAAATCAGTGCATTTTGTAACCTTTCCTCCTTTTCTAAAACTATTTCCCTTCTTCTAACCTCTATTACTTATATGATACCTAAAGCTCATTTTATTTGTTGTAGCAAAAAATATCCTTGTTGTAACAGTTAAGTGGTCGGAAAGTTAGGATTTTAATACTTTACGAACGAGGTAGATTTAACGTGGTTTCCATCAACAAATAAAAGTATACAACGCACATATTCGAGTGAAGGGGAGACATAAATTGTGCATTATCATTTTAGATTAGTGACTTGTACGTCAAAGAGTATCCCGCAAATAATTACTACTGCATATTTGTGAAAATTTAGGGATAGCAATCGCCCAAACTCATTGACACATATTTAAGGATTCCCAACGAAATAATCATACCATGATGTTATTTATTTCTTTTAATTTTCAATTGCCCACAAACAGCACTAATAGGCAAATTACATTAGGCACTATAACATTTTTTTTAATAACACGGACGAAACACACATCAATGTGCACATCCATCCATGAGAACAACAAGGGAGTTTTTTGACTGGCTAATAAATTATCATGTAGAGCTGACTGCAAAGAAAAATCTATAGCAGAATATTATTGAATTCCTTACAAAAAATGAACTGATTAATTTGGTAATTAGAGAAAATACATTGTTTAGAGAAGCTATATCTTTTCCTTCGAGATAAGGACCCGGGCAACACAAGAGAGGCAGCCGCCTGCGGTCGTCGACAACGGCGGCCGGCGAAAAGAGGATATCAAAAGTATCAATAATGTCAAAAAAATTGTTTGCAAATGATAGATCGTAAAAATTAGAGGTACCAGAATAATACTGCTATTTTATTTTTTTCAGCACTTGCAGTCATGCATAGGGGTAGATACGGTTTAAATAAAACAAATCGAAACCAACAATAAACAAGTAACTTCACAAACACATTAATCCTTTTATTACAATCCTCGTAGCTAAAATCTTCTTTGCAGATTTAGATAAAATTGAATTATCGTCGAACTCTCTTTTTCCATAAATTGAATTACTAATTCAGGGAACCAGAAAAATCATTAAGTTTAAGTTGTGGGGAATAAATTATTTCATCACAATGTTTACAATTTTCTACTTGCATAAAATAAAAAATGCAAATGCACTGATTTATGATATTTGGTAAATATATTGTTTGCTATTAGCCCATATTGAATAACGCTTGTTATTCAATATGAGCTCGAAAAACAAACCTTGCGTACATTTTCCAAGCCAGATGGAACACCATTTAGAAGTCTACGGTAGTACCTTGAGGTACCCAGTTTTCCTCAATTTAAATGAAAAAAATATTGATGTGACGCAACATACGGCAAAGCGCTGGGATTTTCTGTTTGGAGTGTAAGGGAGCATTTCTAACGGAGATCGCGCGAGGAGTAGGGGTAATGGCTGTGTTGACAAGCGACAAAGCTTAGACGAGAGAGAAAAGATATTGGCCTGAGAGGAAGTGACCCATTGAGATGATTGCCATAGCCTTCACTGATGCGGTCTTAGACACCAGACAGTCTAGTGTCTAAGAAGCTTAGGATTATGTCTGGAAAAAGAGTCACATTGTCAATTACTTAGGTAAAGAGAGTGTAGTGAAGTGGGTTTTCGGACATTCCAAGAAAAGAGCGCGTCTTCCTGGCAAAGTTGATGATTGTGGCTATGTTAGAACCAATGTGTTAATTCCGACAAGAACTTTTTTCTCATCACAAATGATTGGTCATCATAACCCGAACTCTGGAACTACTCTTCCCGACGTCCTTGTATCTCTTCCACCACATCACGCCTGATTCGGTGAATATTATTCAGAAATATACATAACTATGCGGAGCAAATAAAGATACTTCTCTTTTTCATTCCAGAAGCTACGCTTTTCATTTACTCTGTGAAATATTTATACCTTGATCATTAAACAAATAAAAAAGTAACATTCTTCTGATCTCATTTCTATCCCTTAAAACATTCCATTTTTTACAACTACCGTTATCCAAATTTCACTTATTCTTTAAGATTTTTTCCGGTCAAGATAGTATACAATGGATGACGTTTATCTCAAATTGGACCTATGACTGGCTTCTAAGGAAAAAATCTTATAAACTGACTATATATAATTGCGTTAAACGTAAAACTTATGATAGTCTATAAGTTCCACATATTTTCTGCCTCCCTTCATGGTACCTAATATTCATATTCTTTTCTAGCCTCTGCCTTTATCTCCCAAACTTTTACCTTGAATTTTCATCACTTATTTACACTTATCCCACCCACACCATGCTCTCACCTTATTTCTTCCAAAAAATTTTTCCTTCCCCTGCCATGCATAACTCATCTTCGCATTACCATAATATATGGTATTACTTTTTGTCCACCTTACCTTCTCCACAACCACATATCACTAACCTAAGCTCTCACTCGTTCTTAGTTTCCTCGTAATTTAATACTGTTCTCCGCATTAGAACTGTTACTAACCATTCCTAATGCCCTTTCTGAAAGACCTCATATATTTTATCCTCCTCGTAAAGGCTTGCTTCATTAACAGTCGTCCTAATGTCCTTACTCCCACGTCCAGTAACTTTTAAAAATACATTAGCCAAATACTGAAGGGATCCATCTGCTCTAATTTAAACTCTGCTAATACTCTAACATGGGGCTTCTATTTTTCGATTTCTTATGATTAATTCTCATTTCGTAAGACTTAAATTGTACCTGCTACGAATTCAGCGATTACCGTAGTTCTTTGGCTAATTGACTAAACAAGGCTTGACCATTTGCTAATTTTGCTGAATTAATTAGTCTCCATCAACCAGTAACTCAATCAATCAACCATCGTAAATCCAAGCCTTTCTATTCCTCTACAACGACAGCCCCAACGTATGCATTCAAAATCAGAGGCGAAAGCTGACTGACTGCCCTGACTGGCTTCGTGGCCTCTTACTGCCCATCCGCCATCCTTGCGTGTGCTGGTTGACTCATCCGTTTTGACAAGTTCCCTATGCCTGCAGACTTCTTCCTCCCCTGCTTTTCCCTGCCTTCAGGCCTCGCTATTCCATTCCTACCTTGCTCTTTCCACTCCTTCGTGTTACCCGTATCGCCCGTACTCAGTCTTTTTTCCGTCAAGTCTTCGACTAGACAATAGTTTCAAGTTCTCTCTGGGCACCTCATCTTATAGCATCTCTATCACAAAGAGGCTCTTCTCATCACATACCGCGAAGGCCGTGTTTCCTGAGCCTCATTCGACGCCTCCACCACTCTCAGCCATATGATGGTTTCGGTCATCCCTAACCCTCTCACTCAATTTCATCATTCACATTCCCGCGACATTCAGTTTTTTCTCCAGCCCCTTCTTCTCAGGCTAGGTCTCACTACTCCAAATCATAGCTGGTCTCATCTCCGACTTAGAAACCTTCTCCTTTGTCCTTATCTTGATTCTTCTGACGCACAGCACACCAGACAATTTTCCCCAATTTCCAATGGACCTAACAAACTTATGAGCACAAGACATCACTTCCTTTCACCTTTTTCTAAATATTTCAACGACTACCCTTGAAGATTTCCTTCGCCGACTGCCTTATTAACTCACGCTTACCTTTACGCTCCTCTGGTTCTGTCGAGAGCTTCCCAATCTGTTTCTTACCCTTACGTCATATGTTAGATTCCAATCTATAGTTACCTGATTTTTCTTCTTTTCGACTACTTTAAAAGCAATCGTATTTCGTTTAATGATCCTAATTGAATTTTTTTATTAAAACTTAATGCACAGAAATGGAAAGTCGTCTGAATCTGCATTCGTTCGTGAGAACTGTGTTTATTAGGATGTTGCCTTATCTGTGTCCAAGCATATTGTTATATTGTATATATTCCACGTATTCCTTAGCTTTTTCCAGGTATCTACATCTTTTTTGGTGCTTGAATGTCTCAATCCGGATCACTGAAACCGCTCTCCTGAAGAAGTTAACCTATTTCTCTCCGTAGACATTTCGTATTCCTTAGGCATATTCACCCACCCATCAATAGCAGATGTTTTCACGCAGAAACTCTGTCCTAGTGTCCATACCATAACATCTTCCTCCGTATTACTATAGCATAGACATTTCGACATTAAAGCTACGTATTAAAGTTACTAGGTTTTCACCAGCAGCATTCTATTATCCCCAGATAAATATTCGCTACCATTCTTTCTATTTCCTTGGTCAACAGACAAGGTTACATATTCTTCCTCCTCTGTAAATTACCCTTTATCAACCTGATATTATCTTTCCGTTATACCTCATTTCTAATTATATATACATATATATCCAAACAGGAATGAAAATTATTTTCAGCTTTGAATTTTAAATGAAAATGTGTTTCTGAAAAGGTTTATATTATTTATTACTTTTCCCGATCCAATGGTAGGCATGATGCAAATATCTCGAGAGAATTAGCCCTGGGGCGCATCGAAAGATATCCAAAAACTGAACTAAAAGAGAGGCATAAACTGAATTGAAAGAGGTCCTCACTATTATTTTGTCGATTTTAATTTGTCGAAGGTCGGTTTTGAAAAGGTAGAGGTCACCTCTCACGAATGTCACAATGAAACAAATCAAATCCCCCACCAGATTTATTCACCAGAGTTGCATTACTTTTTCAGGGTCTTTTGTGTTTTGGTTTTTGTGTAAACATGACTGCATGATCACTCTCACGATTGGATCCTATTTTCAGATTGAAAGACCCGCCGCGAGAAGATGAGCAAGGTGGACGAAGATTACATCTTCCGATCCCCGTTTTACGAGATCGGGAAGAAGATCGTTATCCCCGATATTCCTCTGACGACTTTCATTTTCCAGTCCATCCGAGAAAATGGTGAAATTCATGGGGACAGAGCTCTGGCGGTAAGTTAGCAATTCTTAGTAGCAATTTGCCTCCACTCTCAGGAGGTATTCAGATGTATTTTAAATTTTCGAGTCAGATGTTGCTAATTTATTTGTCTCAAATTATGCCCTTACCTTCTTTACATATATATGAGCTTGTACTGTTTGTGAAAGAAAATATGAACTTATATGAACTAAACTGTGGCATTCACCAATATCATACAAGATCAAAATTGGATATACATATTCAACCAAGATTTACCAGCTGAAATGCTGATGGTCCCTATCACAAAGGAGCCAAACTACACAATTCATTCCCTCAAAATATTAAGGGTATAAGTTCCATTGATAAACTTAAGAACACACTTTAAAAATTTTTACTCAAAAAACCTCTGTACTCAACTGATGAATTTTACCTACTCTGCAAGGAAAAACATCTGTGAAGGTCTTTGTTCAATAATATCAGTTTTTTAACTCGAAAAAACTATTAATAATGTACTGAATTTTTAATGTAGTATTCATATTTTGTGTATTGATGGTTTTTGTTTTTTGTGTATTGTCGACTGACGAAACTATGCAATTGTAATTGCCTACAGTGAAAAAAAAATTATTATTATTATTTCAACGTCATTTTGATTTGTTTTCGAATTTATTCCTATTGTTGTCAATAAAGTGCTTTTGATATGGCAATTAATTGTTTCTGCTCGCCTGGTTCTACTCTTGGGCTAGAAAAGGGCCTCACAGGTGTTATCTCCTGGCAGATTTACATATTTATTGCATTGTCTGTAGTATCTACGTGTATCAAATATGTTGCTGTCACTTTTTAAACTTTAGCATAAGCTACAAATTCTGTAAATGTAATACTGAAACAATAATAAAATCCACCAATTTTTTAAAATGGCAACCCCGATTTTCTCAGATCGACGCGGTCCGGGGGCAAACCATTTTGTACAGGGAGCTCGAGCCTTTGTCCAAACAATTTGCCAGCGCCTTGACCAGAATAGGATTCAAGAAGGGAGATGTCTTGTTTTACTTGACGTACAACGCGTCACTAATGTATCTGCTGAATTTTGGAGTCTGGCTTTGTGGAGGGGCCACAAGGGGGTACTTCCAAGGCGAAACTAAAGGTAATTGATTATTGCCGCACTATATGAATTATCATAACCCAGAACATATATCGAGAAAATATTATAAATGCACATTTGAAGTATTTATTCAGCTCTGGCTTGATATAACATGCATCGTCCTAGGCTTTATCCGAAGATTGGTTTTTAGCAGCTCCACATATTTAGCTATCGGAACAAGTTCAGCTATAAACTAACGTAGTTTTCGTATTGTTTGACTGTCCGGAAAATTCCCTAACTTCTTGCATCGAAGTATTTTACATTTACTTGCCAAGATCTTCATCAACAATTTCGCATTCGATGCTGTCTTCTCCAAAGACCCTCCACCAAGTTCACAACAGGTCTGCAAAGAGGAGAGCATTTATGAAATGCATCTTTTATGGTGCTACATAGTTCTGGCACAGCCAAAAGACTGTGGTTCAGACTTTCTTGACTGTGGTTCAGGTGAGAATTTTCGTACACGTATGCCGACAATGAGGTCAGGGTGACGATCTTGCAAAGAGAACATTATATTGGGGGAACAAAAAAATCTGCTGGTGCTAGGTCACCGATAAATACCGAGGTTGCGGAACAAGGTCTTCTGTTCCAGGGCAAAACATTCTTATCAGCAGTAAGAAATCGCGGGTCTGGGGATAATGACCGAGCCCGTTTCCACACGAGTAAACGAAATACAGCGACAAAGCTAGGTAGAAAACTTCCTTCCGTGAAACCTGTATCGACATTCAAATATCATTTTCCTCGGAACATTGAAAAATTTGGTAACTTTCATAACAGGCTTCGCACACGGGTCATATTTATTACCATTTGTACTTTTTTAATTTGTATTGGAAAATTGTCGAAAAATTATGAAAAAGTAGGTCATTTTTACGTTAATTTTTACGAAAAAATGTTATGTGCGTGAATAAAATTATCAAAATCCCGTTATTTATTAGTCGTACCCAGTGTTCATGCGATTCAATATTTTAATTTATGTGAAAATTACGTAAAAAATTAAACGCGCATTTAAAATATACTGCCGATTGATTATTTGTAACGATAAAAAAGTTATACGAAATTACTCTGGAGATACCAATCACACTCCGCAGCCTTAAGGTCTACATGAAATCAGAGATAAGAGTTCATACAGTCCCAGCCCAACGGCGAGTTAAAATTCACACATCAGCGTAGGGGGAGCTAGATCTAGCGATATTTGGTTGCGGTTCTTTCCGAGGAAGTGCCTAGAAAATCACTCACCTTGCGTTTAGCCGGAGGTGTCCAGTGACGTCACCTGGACTTGAATCCGGGTCCCCCTTCCAGTACCCAACCACTCTACCAACTGACCGAAAAATGAACAAAGCAGAAAGTAAAAAAGGAACTTCTTATAACTATCTTTTTTCTATGTGCTTATTACATTAATTATGAGCTGTAATGCTACTTAAAAATTAAATGGTAAACTCACACAAATAGAAAAATGCAGATATCCAATCTAACAGGCATGTGATGACATATTATTTATCCAGTGAGAGATCTTGTGCAATCCTCACCATTGATGATTATATCCTTCATTTTCAGAGGAAGTGGAGCGGATTATGAGGGAGGTGGGAGCTCGCTTTGCCTTATGTGAGCAGGAAACACAGGACACCATTAAGTGGGCATCAAATCGAATGGAATGGCCAGTTAAGCTACTTTGCATCGATGGAGAAGTTGAGGGCGCTATGCCGGTAGAGGACATGGTATACAAAGATGATGGTTCCGGTAGGTCTATCCTATTCTCTCTTCCTGAATCCCACATCCCACTCTGCCCGAGTGAAAAAATTCTATGGTTGACAGACTTAATCAAAAAGCATCAGCTTCCTCTGAAAGTGATATGAGGTCATTTAACCAAGACATTCTCATAAGAATAAGATTCGTTCCCATGATATCCATGACCAATATTGTGTGCTTTCCCAAACTGGAAATGTCTTCCTTGAGGATGTAGTATTTAGAATGAGGAGTCGGCTAGATCGAGAGAGAATGAGGAGTCGGCTAGAATGAGAGACCAGCTGTGGATCACGAAATTCCAGGGTCTACTCCTGCTCCTTGTAACCCATAAAAATTATTGTATCTTGCCACTCGAGCCACGAAAGTTTCAATGAAGAATTATGATATATTTGATCAGCCACTCAAATCCTCCAGGGATACATGACAGAAGAAAATGGCATCACCCAAAAAGGAAAGAAAAGAATGAATCTATGAATGTTTATGAGATGTTGCCTCTTTCTATATTTTTCAATATACATTCTCACAATTTCTTTGTTGGACTCTCTTTTGAGTCATTAAAGCAGTATAATTATATATGACCAAAGCCATGGGTGGAAGAGAATTTTACTGCCCTTAGGCCCTACTACACGAAAGAAGTACCTACAAAAAGGTCATCCCTTAGACCAGCCTCATGGAAAGATATGAATCAATTTATTAATTGTTCATCTTACTCAAAAAATTCAACCATGAGACATTTATGATTTATTTTATAGCTGAGGAACCGTACACGTGTTGTGCCGCGGGTTGCCAACGTTCTAGGATATGTGTTTAGTTTATCTTTTAATAACTCTTGTGTTAATTACACTTTTATGCTATGAAAAATAATTTTTTAGATTAAATTCCATAAAAGTAAAAACATTTATAATTTTTCCCAAATAAATAAAACTTTATTATAGTTTGATGGTTACTATGATTGACCTTATATTTGAATTTTGATCCTGAGTGATATCTCTCTTTCACTTGTTTCAATTAAGAAGTTTTAAAGTTCACTTCAAAGCTCTCAGTAACCATCCTGTGGATTAATTATCCCAAAAATGGGCAAGAATAGGCATTTTAGATGGAATGAAGGGAGAGAAACAACTCTTACAAACTTAAAGTAGAAAATTGTTAATTAATGCAAATTATTATCAGACTGTAGGTTCTCAGAAGTCTCTGAGATGTTCTTATAATGATCACTATCATTCATCAGAAACTAAACTTAAATTAGTAATAAATCTATGAATTAATTCATCCATCTTTATCTCTGAGTCCTGGTCAGTGAATCATTTATGGTTCCTCGATGCATCAGGAAAATGATGCAAAATTGTTAGAAATGGATTATGAATTTGTTTGTGAATTCATCCAAAGTCTTGTATTTGCGGTAAATCATTGAATTTTCAATATTAATGTTTGTTTGTGTTGAAAGTCTTTTAAATGCTTTTTTGTAAGTTGTATTGTCAAAATACTATTCCATTTTAAGGAAAAAATTGTTAATTGTGAGCATTACCCTCAAAACCTTTTGGTTTTAACTAAATTATCTATATTTATTTTAATGGTTTAAATCAATTATCCCCTTATTTGCATAAAGACATTCAGTTAACAAAATATACTGTGTATATTATGTATCCAAATTCATAGACTTGATTTTCACACACACTGAGTTTTAGCATAGCACCTAACCCGAAAATGTGCCTCATTTCCACTTCACACAGCATACAAGGAAATTGAAATTAATCCTAAAGAAGATGTGGTTTTCATCCCTAGCACCAATGGCAGCACAGGAATACCAAAGGGAAGTTTGATCACACACTACAACTGTGTCTCTCTACTAGCTGGAATGGGTGCACCCATCAAATTAACTAGGTAGTATGTTATTATTGACATAAAGAACAAGTTGGTCTAGTTGTTTATTAATGAGATCATCCAGCTTTCCTTGATGAACTTTAGGCTTCATCTGAAGGTGAGATTCATTTTTAATTAATTTATGCTTTCCACTTGTTTATCTTTCTCTCCATGGGAAATGTTTGTTATTTTTTCATTAACAAGAAAAGATGGGAATGTGAAATTGACAGATAATTATAAAAGATTCAAAAGAGTTGATCATTCTCCTAAAAGGTACACAAAGAACTGGAAGCAAAAGTTGAATGCATCGCATTCTTAATTGGTCTCACTGAAGGATCTGTCTTGAAGATGTGTTAACCACACAAGATTTTGATAATTGTTTTTATTTGTTCACCTTAAGGTCTTTATCTGGTCTTTATCCACCAATCGTGAACATGCTTTCAAATGGAGTTAGATTAACTTTTGAAGTTGATAGTGGTGCTAGTGTTTCCTTAGTATCAAAGGACACTTATTTTAAATTCCTTGTGTGTGCAAATCACCAAAAATGGTACTTATCCCTGAAAACAGTCACTGGGGATCAAATGTATGTTCAAGGAGAAATCATAATCAATGTATTGTGGCCAAATATGAATGGCAGTATGTGCCACAATTGAGAACTAGTCAATGTCTCCTCAACATGGTGAGTAAAGCCTCTTTTGGGTTGCCCATGCCTTGATGTTTTGTCTTCAGGGTGGAGGAAAATACTTCACTCTTGTGAAGGGATTAACCCCTAGGCTGGGGAATAAGTTCATCAATGTTTTGGTGGGTGACTGCAAAGAATGAGTTCATGTACATATGCCCGCTACCTCCGTCCCCTCCCAAGACCCTCTCCAAATTTAATGGCCTATCCTTTCCATAAAAGTTTACTGGTCACACGTTCCGATTGTTCTGGAATTGGGTACCCATTTGAGGTGCCATTTATGATGGTTCACGATCCTCGGGTGAGTTTGACAAACTCATTCAATCCTCCGAGATTTGGGAAATTGTTTTCTGATCCTCCCTTGTCATTTCCCTTGGTTGTCACAGAGTTTCAGTAGAATGCTGGTTATTATTGAAAGTATTTATCAGAAATTATCAAGGGAAATAAATATGGAATTCATTTTTGGATATATTTCTGCATTAAGTATTTTAACTATACTCAATCAAACCTCCACTATCCCCCTTGGAGGAAAATGGACTATGCGGTCAATGAGGGTTGTCTGGGGTCCGACACCTAATAAACCTTTGTTGGAAATAGAATGGAAGAGTACAATGGGTACTTTTCACCTGAACACAGTCTTTGCAAGAGTACGAGGCTGCCACAGCTGAGGGATTAAAGGCAAAACTCTGGGTTTAAACCATAATAACCTCTAACCAACATCCGACCGTGACAAAATTTTGACTTATCACACCAAACCCCTAAGCAATTCAATTAAGCCCTTCAGAAAAGCTGCTTAAATAGAAACCACATACACTCCTGTCTTTAATAAGACCTTCTTTAAGTGCTCCCTCATTCCCTAAACCATGTTATCCAGAATAAAAAAATGAGAAAGTAGTTCTGGTGCAAATTACCATATTTACCCAAGAATAAGACAGCCCCACATTTTTTTGAGGCTAAATTTGGAAAAAAAATCCTTATCTTATTTTTGGGTAAATACAGTAAATCAAGTGACAACCCTGTAAAGGGTATTATTAAGAGTAGGGTCAGCCACATGACCTATAGGGTGGATATTGAAGGTCAACTTCAACATGTTCATAAGAACCAAATGAAATATTTTCCACCATTCACTTCCTACCCATGATGCCTTTAGATTCTAATTGTCAGTATCTCCAGTTAACTTGGCAGTGGACTTATCCATACCACTCTCATCATCATGCCAGACTCCTAACTAACTATCATGGCTGCTCCTAATGAGGTAACCTTTCCCTACTAAATTTTAAGTGTTACATTTCCACAGCTGCCATTCTTCCAGACCAACTAAGATCCTTCAACAACTTGATTTATATATCTGGTGTCAAGGACTTGGTGTCAAACGTGAGAGATATGGTGTTGTTACACTGAACATATTAGTGTACATAGTATTTGTTTTGTGATTTTATATGACTTGGTGTGTTAACCCCTTGGCTGTGAATAATATATAACTATGTTTTGTCAGGAGAGTGTGAAGAAAACATATTTGTACATATGACAACCTTCTAATGTATCCTTTCCAAATTTTACTGTCGGATTTTTCTAACAAAGGTTCAAATGGTCACTTTCTTATTGTTCCGTAATAGGGATCCCCTTTCCATTGCTCTTTGGGAAGGTTCACAACCCTCGGGCAAGTTTGACAAATGCATTCCTTCCACCGAGTTTTGGGAACTTGTTTTCAGACCCACTCTCATCATTTCCCCTACTTGCCTCTGAGTTTTGGTTATAAATCAAAATATTTACATACTATTCGGTATCATATTAATCAGGAATTATCAAGGAATGTAAATATGGAGTGTAAATTTGGACATATTCCTGTATGAAATATTTTAATTCTAATCACTCACATCTCCACTGCCCCATTCAAAGGGAAAAGGGTGACACTGATTATAATGGTCTTCCTAGATTACAATGGTCTGCTACAAGCTAAACTCTTGCTAACACTTGAAGGGAAAAATGCCCCACTCAATTTTCTCCCACACACAGCAATCATGAAAGAACGAGGCTGCCGCAGCTAAAGGGTTAAGTGGCATCTTCTTGGAGTGTGACTTCAGTTGTAAAGCAGGCCTCATGACCAGTGTGTGCCAAAAAGAGTCCAGAATAAAGAGTGTACTAATTAAAGATTGGCATGGTGTTCATTTCAGGAAGTGTGATATAAAATTCATGTCACTTGTTAAGAAGCTGAGCATAAAATAAACTTGTTTTCTTTCTCTCTCTTCTAGGGACATGAAGGCAAAAACATTTCTGTCAGTGATGACCAATTTTACCAATGGTCCATTTCTTACTTTTATATGCTGTATTGTGAGAAATTACACTTATATATCAATATCAAAATTTAATGAAAATGACTATTTTGAGTACATCAGCAAATACAAGGTAAGATTTAAACTTCCTTACTCAAGTAGGTAAACTTAATTTTTCTGCTTCAAATTCAGTATCACATAAAAGAAAGTTCACTCTTGCCTGTCTTAAAAATGAATTCGAATTTGAAATAACATTTTATTAAAAGTCACATTCCAAAGAGCTTCCACTATTTTTAACTATAAAAACTGTAAAATTGATATAGCATTGAATGATGTGCAGCAGTCATAAAGCTGATCAACACTTGCATAGTTATCCCCCCAATAGACTAATGAATGATGAAAAAAATATAAATGGAAAATAAAAAATGGACAACTGATGAAATAATGAAACTTTTAGCTAAAAATATCTTACTATGTTAGAGGATATAAAGAATTATGGACTACTAAAGTATGTAAAGAATTATAGACTGCTATGATTGTATCTAGAAATATGTACATCATATGCCACATAGCCCCACCTAAGATTCCATACTGGATGGATTGATACAAATTTTTATTACTTAACCATGTCTTAATATTAACTATGTCTGAAACTGTATATTCATTTTGATTGATCTAACGGAAATAGGGGATTTGCCTGTAATAAAGATTATTATTATCTTTTGCTGTAAGCTCTATAAAATTTTAAGCTAACCCTTCCTAGCTTTGAAATTGGCAATGCCCCTGCATACTTGTTTGAATGTACCTGCCAAACATCCATTAGATGTATATGCTTATTAAACAATGCCCTTATTTATTTAACAGACTAAAGCATTCATTTTAAATTTACCGGTCAATATTTTTTTCCAGCCAGATGTTTTGTTCCTCTTCCCTTATGTTGCCAATTGGTTTGCAAGGTGTCAAGAGCTGCAAAAGTGTGATTTATCCACCATCCAAGAAATTATAGTAACAGGGTCAGTTTTTGGTCATGCCACTCTTTCTGAGATGTCAAAAAATATACCTCATGCAGAAATTTACGTGGTATGCATTGTTTGTATTTTTGTTTATCTCTATCCTTATATTGGTAACTTTCAATTTATGAAAGATTAATTATTAACATTCTATTAGTATTTGCTTTTTTTTGTTAAAACTGCCATAAAATATAAAAAAATTGTCATCAGATAGTTTATCATCTGTTTTCACTTGGAATTTTCCTGCCTTTTACCAGTAGCCCACTCAGAATTTAATTTTTAACTACCTCCAAATACAAGGGCATGCATGTTGAGTGACACTTAATACACAAATTGGTACTGACCTAGGCTGTATCAAGTGTCACTTTACACTCGAGTGGAAAATATCACCTAGAAAATATCATAATTTTCCTAACTTACCTATATAAAGTAGAGGTATAATATTTGGTATAATCCTTTTCTCCACAATGTCTGTAATGGGCCTTATGAGTTTTCATTTGTTAAGGTAAACATATTGATTAAATGACATTATCAGATTGTTTTTCTATCTTCCAGCTGTATGGCAGCACAGAAACCCTATTTGTATCCACCCAGAGTTTTTCTCATCATTATGAAATTGATGCTACTGAAAACGAGTACAAATCAAATCACAGTTATCAAGTGGCAATACTTGACAACGGTGAGATGTTACACCATGTTTATACATTATTTCTTATTTCATTATATTTTATAGATTATTTCTACTAGTTGCTTCAGGAAAATGGTAAATGGTTATTTGGGACTTTAAAAATCTTTTCAACTACTATAAAAATAAATTTACCCGTCACTACTGCATATTTAGCCCAATTTGCATAAAACAATTTTTCACCCCTTACATCAATCCAAAAATACTTATATGTGTTCTTCTCACATCTAACTAACTTATATTCTCACTTCTATCACATCCTTTGAAACCCAGGTGCTTCTCAAAACTTCCATTTTTTAATATCTTGTTCAATATTCTTTAAAAACATACTCTGCCCTATTGTTTCAGACTGTACTAGTTGACTACTGTTGGCTTTTTTGGTTCTATTAACTGTTTTCTAGTAAAAATGTCCTGTGATTTTTTTATGTTCATTTACAGATCTTCAATAAATAATATTGACAAATAATGAAAAACTCTGTTACAGCTAAGCATTTGTAGTTAATACCTCAAACACAACTTAAGATTGAAGTATTCATGATACAAAGCCACACTATAAATGTAACTTCTTCTATTGTAAGTTGTTAATTTATGCAATCTCAGCTTAAATGTCGTGCAAAAGCTACACCACCATCATTTCATGCCACTAAATTAAACAATATTAAAAATATTTTTGTATTTTAGGAGAGCAAAAGGTAGAAGTAATAATGTTTCGACTTTGGTTCAATAGTAATGTTATGCCATAAGCATTTTAAAATAGGGTACCAATCTGATACACAATGATTTTAAACTTCAAACTTCACTTGAAAAATGCCCACTTTATACAAAAAAGTAGAATGCTAAAGAAAGAAAAATTAGGGTAAAACTATGAAAAAATCAACTTTCTTCTGTGAGATATCTCAGCCTACCACATAAATGGTAGGTTGAACTATAAACGAACTTGAACTATGCAAAAGTAAACATGGCACTTTCTAACAGGGAAATATGGGGCATCATTCCAAACTGGTGCTTTCCTACTAAATTCTAATCATGAATGGCCTATATTAAAAAAGTTCCTTACTATAGTTCTCATTGATAAATCATTCATAGAATTGCCAAATAAAAATTACATTAACAATTAATAACATTTGATATTCTATTGTATGCTACCACTTCCTGGTCTACTGACCATTAAATAATAAGAGATCAATCTGCAAGTGAGAATTTGCTAATGGACAATGATTACTTTACTTCAGAAGGGCAGTTGTATCAGCAGTAGGTGCTAGAATGTATAATAGTGATTGAGTTTACTCCTACATTATTAAGGTTACTAACATGAACTTCTTGCATTTCAAAATCCATCAAAATTGGCATTTTGATTTCTTTAAAAATTTATGGCTGCTATCTTTTATAAATACTTGATATTTATTTACAGTTAAAATTCCTCATTTTAAAATGTCCTCATAGTAAAAAAAAACACTTCCACAATATGAAAAGTGGAACAAACTGTTAAAGCACATTTAATATTCAGTGATACCTTGGCTTTTGAAGATGATATGCCCCGGAATCACATTCATTAGTTGAAATTTTCATGTTCAGAAACATGACTTCCCCATGGACTCCACCAAAAATCATTCTGGATGCTGCCCACTATTTAAAATTATTATCTTCATTACACTTAAATGTTATAAAATAGTGAAAAGTACACTATAAAAGGCATAAACTCACCAAAAGCCGAGATGAATGAATAGCTTTGAAAATTTGGCTCCCTACATGGCTGCATTATGTTAGCGTGCACATCACTTAACCATTTGTTAGCCGAAACCAAATTTGTTAGATAAGACTGAAAAACAGTGAAAAATATCTTTGTTAGTCAGGTTATGCATTATCTGAGGTATCACTGTACACATAATATTGTATTGCTAACCCCGAGGGGCTACAGGTTCAAGTCCCAATTCATGCTGTGGGAATCAGTGTTATGCTTTTCAAATAGTTTTTCTTCAATTTGAAAAGGTGTTAAATCACCAAATCATCAGAGCATCCTAAATACAAAAACAATGAATACTCAGATTGCAGATTTTCCTATGCACATCAATGCTGAAGCTTATATATTTACCTGATATTTGTAATAAATCACAGTGTCACATTTTGTGCAGTATTTTGGTGACAAGTTCCTACTCCATTTCACCAGTTACCAGCATATTATAAGAACATGCAAACTTACTGTTTTGTTTAATACAATGTCTTGTAAAAATTATAAAATCTCAAGTAGTCCTACTTGTATATCCTCATTCTTATGCCTGACTGTAGGATTATAAGACTTCTAAGATATCCATCAATTCTTTCAGAGACTCATGTTTCCTGTGGAACACTTACAACATTCATGGAAGCAAAGGTATAAATAATTCCATCTGCATTTGTTTTATCTACCAATGAAAGTATTCACGAAGTCAAGGTTTTCAGGCTTAACTATGTGGAAGTTACTTATTCACTATCACTTATTTCTTTGGCAGATTTTGGATATCACTTCAAACAAACCATTAGGAAGAATGGAAAAGGGAAGGCTCATGCTTCGATCTCCATATATTTTGAAAGGATACCTACAAGGGTTTGATAAGGTTGGTACCTGCAACATATTTTGCAATCATCAAATTTTATAATAGAATATCTGAATAACTTTGATTTGATAGTAGGGGAAGAAACTAATGGACATGCCCCTGAGAAAAAATGGAAAATGTGTATAAATTTCTTTTGAAACAAGAAATAAACAATTAAAAAAAAGGTGACCAAACTTAAAATATCAGAAGTTAATATCACTATTAAACTCTGTTATTTCCATGAGCTACTTCAAAGAAAATTAGGTGATGTGATGATAAGATATTTAAATTTTAAAATATTAATACTATACAATGTTATTTAAGAGTATGATTTGTTAGGATATTAGGACATACTGGATTGTTTTGGTATTGCCCCTTTTCAGGAGCAGGCCTAAATCTTTTTAGAAATGGCTTTTTTCCACAGACCAATGGATTGCCAAATGGACAAATTCCTTGCATGTAATGCCCTCAAAATTGTTAATATTTGCATGTACATGATTTATTCCGGATAAAAGTATGGATGTGTGAATAATATAAGTGCATTATGAATAATTACTTTAAGGTATATATAATTTAATGTTCATATTTATTTAAAATGTTATGAAATTCCATTTCATATTTCTTACCAAATAATATCTCGAAAATTCAAATTTTGGAAATCAATAAATTGTTCATTCAACTCTTGTTAAAGGCCCAAAAAAAATAATTTATATAATTTTACATTAATGGAGATCATCCATAACTGAGATTTGCATGGTCTAGTAAATAACTTATAAAAATACATTGTTGCTGAATTAAGTGACATGAAACTGGTGGAATGATAGAATCTCTCACCATGTTTACTTCTTAAGGAGTACAAGAAAGCAGTCGATGAAGATGGTTGGTTTGATACAGGAGATCTTGCATTTTTTGATGAAGCTGATCACCTTTACATTATTGATCGACTGAAATCAATTTTCAAGTATCTAATGCACCATGTAAGTCTTCCAGTTTTCATTTATTTTTTGGTATTTGATTGAAATCATATTTTATTGCAACCATTTTGACAGTTAAAAAATTAGAATAATACCTAATTTTCATAAAGTCAGTTTTACAAATTCATAATTGAATTTCTGCTCTTTCTGAGTATTTATTATACTATAGTATAGACTCGTTTTTAAGTTATTTATTCTGTCCTGGCAGATTTTGGCTAGCTAATTCAGTGAAATTACAATTGATAAAATGATAAAAATACAATAGATTAAATGCATACATAATTTTTATATTAATATGAAATAGATGCACGAAATTAACTTCAGTTAATATCTGATTAGGTTTCACCAGCAGATATCGAGGATGTTATATCTAAGATCCCAGCCATTTTGACTGTAGGTGTAGTAGGTATTCCCAATCCTGAGACCACATCAATGGCCAGAGCATATGTTGTTGTCAAATCTGGGTACAAGATTACTGAAGAGGAAATCAAGAAGCACGTGGCAGGTAAGAAGTAGCTCCAGCATTCATTAGACTACATATCATATATGTAAGGTCGTAGTAGCCCAGTAGGTAGAGTACTCCAGCTCCACACACAAGCTGAGTGATTTTCTGGGTACTAGATCTTATTGGGAAAATGCAGAAGGTACAGGGAAAGGGACTAGCCTACCTATCATGATGTGTGAATTTTATATGCCATTTGGCTTATACTAGGTGAGCTCTATCCTCACCTATAAATACCAACCTTATGGTTGAATTCTGTTTTGTATCACATCTGTCAAACAAAAAACTTAACTTTGAATTGAATTAGTAAAATAAGGCAAAATCATGATAAAATATTAGTTCAAATTCTTGAACATTATCTATAAAAGAGAACTTCACTTACATAGCTACTCTTATCTATGCTGAGACTAAAATTATTAATTTGATGATAATAAGAAAATATTTAACACAAAACCATTTTAATAATTTATGAGTAGAAACTGTAAAATCAAAATGGCTTGCTTGGAATGACAAATCTAAAATAAAATAATATCTTTTTAATTGGTTTACAGCTCATATTCTATCAATGCATGCATACCTACATGCATGAATGTCTATGTGTTAATGAATCTGTGGATAAAGAATTTAGTTGTTTACTACTGATTCATACAACCTATTTTTTATTTCAGCTAAGACCCCAACTTATAAGCATCTTCATGGGGGAGTGGTATTTATGGATAAATTACCTGAAACTCGAGGTGGGAAGATTGATAGGTTGGCACTATTGAAGAAAGCAAAGGAGGAAATGAAATCAGAACTTAAAATTAATCAATGAACACCTTTTTTTTAAAAAAAAGGTGATCTCTTTTCAAAATGAAACTCTTTGAATTTCACAAAAATTAATTACCTTAACAGGTCTCTCAAAAGTGATTCATATGAAAGATGTATATTCCTTTCTTCAGTAATAAACAATAAAATTTTAATCCTTTTGAATTTGTTTCACTCATAAATTTATATTCTTGGTTTAAAAATTAAGAACTAGAATAAATTGTGGCTACTCTAAATTGAATAGTCATGAATTAAAGATCTTTGTTTCATGAATAATCAAATGTACATACCCAAAACTAGAAAAATATGCAAGTAGAGTGAAGCTTTCTTGCCCCTCCTCTCTTCAAGGGTAAAAAAATGAGCTCAAAGATAATGCATTAGTGATTTAATCTAATCAATTACCATAGTAGAATAATCACTTTCATGAATATCCGAAGCAATTAACCTGAAGTCTTTTTGATAGGTGAGGGTAGAACCCAACTTGAACCAGACCTCAAGAGATGTGAAATTTAACTGGTAGAGTGGGTAAAATCCAAAACTATTTTTTGTATTAATTCCTAAAAAATTTCATTTGTAAAAAACTTTAGGAGAGAAGAACCCTAGAAATATGCCAAGGGTGGTTCATGAGACACAGAATAATGGAGAATGTAAGAATCTGGAAATACAATTAAGGTAGAAAGAGGTTTTTAGATGAAAAGATAGTTTGGAGAACTGCTACAAACTGATCTTAAGACTGATAACCTGTGATAATTCCTTTATCAGTCTTTATTGTTGAATCCTTTGCTTGTAAAGTGGTGTATTTTAACATGTGATTTTTTAAAAGTAAAACCTGATTCTTATTGAGAGGTGCATTGGCATAGAGTAAGATTAGTTTCAAAGGTGAAATAACTAGAAATATGGAGTATGAAGACAAATTTGCTCTTCTGGCAAGAGACTCTGTCATCAGGTTTCTCTTATCATTAGAACTAGAAAATAACTTGGACATTGACCACCTTCACACATACAAGGTTATACTTCATCTAATGAGTAACCCAGCAAATAAATTTTCTGATTAAATAAGGTATTTTTTGCAGTTAGCATGACTAACAAATGTTTTAGTGGATGCATAAACTTTCATAACACAGTTGAAAAGGGAGCCAGATTTTCAAGGCTATTCATCTCAGACTTCACACAATTTAAACAATTCTCAATAGAGACTTTAGGGAAATCACATTTATGCTAATATTTATTTTGGTATTAGGAAGAGAAATGAAAACCTTGCAATTCCACAATATATATAAAACTTTATTCAACGACCCGGGTTTTGCCACGGTGCAGCATCATCAGGTGATATGTAATACAATAGCAGGGTATATATACCTCAAGGTAGAGTACACATGAAAGTTCAGGGGAGG
>WURS02114341.1:0-22995 GCA_011762765.2 Rhinocypha anisoptera | reverse complement strand
CTCAGCTTGGGTTTAGCTGGAGGTGTCCGGAGGGTCGTCACCCGGTCTCGAACCCGGGTCCCCCGGTCAGTAGCCAACCACTCTACCCACTGGGCTACCACGGCCTTTCTTGAATAGTTAAGTGATAATATAGGAATCATCATTACTATCAAGAAAAGTGACAGTGTTACGCAAAACCCTCAAATATCTAGGTGTGCACATAAATACCTGCCTACTAAAATTGTGGCTCACCGACGGAGCATTGACGCGAGTGCAACGAGTGATTACATTAAGGTCTGAAGACATACCCAAAGCTGCGGGCTATCTAGCCCGGATCGCCTGGTCATTAAGTCTTCCCACGTTTCTTGTAATAGCCAATGGCTTCGGTCGAGTGAAGGTGACGTGTTCAAACGACACGTGCCTATCCCGCGAGCCACCGAAGGTTTGACGTATTTATACACAAGACGCCACAATCAAACCACCACCAGGGGGGAGGCATCGTCTCTCACTGAGGACTTCAGCAGTCCTTCCCGATCCCAGACATTTATTCAATTAATGCCGCGGGAGTGTGTGCAGGAATTTACGGTTTGCAAATGGATTACGAATTATTAAGAGACTTCAAATTATCAAATGTTATTGTATATATGCATCTTGACTCGCAAGTAGGGATCGTTTGTAAGGGTCAAGGGAAAGCTTTCTGCGACCACCCAGATTTGATGACCACGTATTTGGATTTAATAATTAAAGAAGTACAGTCAAACCACGTGACCTGGCAGTGGGTGCCCTCCGCCGCATTACACGTAAACTACTTATGTAAAATGGTAATTTCTTGGATAGCATGTGTATCCGGTTAGAGTGGGGCACAAACCTTTTTCTACAAATTATGAAAACATAATAGGGTACTTTCCTACATCTAAGAACATTATATTTCATTATTGAGACGTGTTACACAATATAAATGTGTTTTCAACGTAAATTACGGAGGTGGAGAAAGCTTCCATTACTAGAAAATTGTGTTTATTTTTAAGTGAATTTGAAAAGGCCATGTAATTCGCGGTAACCCAGCAGCCTTATTAATGACGTAGTAGGTAGCGAAATTCTTTTAGTGTGTTGATGTTACGGACGCTACCTTTGTTTGTAGGTTATAAGAAATTTTTCAAAGGATCAAAAATGCCTTAAACATTTAATTTGTTTGAGGTACTTCAGACAATCTTCCGAAGGTTGATGTGACGATGGTGTTGGAGTTTTTCAAGGAAGAGTTTCTAGGCTGCTTTCTAGCTGAAAAATAATAGCCAATAAACGTACCATAGTTTTCGGCTTATCTTGGTGGAATTGATTCATTGTATGAAACTTGTTTGTTAGCCTTTAATAATGATGTAATTATGTTGAAAAAGGCCGGGTCAGGGTATTTCGCTAAAAACGATATGAAAAATTACCAAGTGTTTTTGCTCATTACGAAATACTTCTTACAATAGCTTCTATGCTTAATGCTAATAAATACTATACAATAGTTGAATTATTTGAATTGGTCAGATTCAAAAATTTTAAAAGATCTAAATATAATTTTAGAAGAAATTTGGAAAACAGAAAAGATGCCATAAGAATGGAAAGTGGCCTTAATACGTCATACATAATATAAGTCACTTAAAAAGGGAGACATGGAAGAGGTAAACAAGTACAGAGGAATTTCCCTTTTACCAGTTGCCTATAAAATATTTACAATGGATTGATCGGACAGAGTAGAAAACACACTGGAGTCAATCGGGTGGGTATCAAGGTGGATTTAGAAAGGACAGATCTTGGACAGAACAGATATTTAATATCAAGTCAATAATCCACCAAAGAATTCTAAGAAAATAGTAATGACATTTGCAGACTTTAAAAAGCATTTGACTGTGTTGATAGGGAAACCTTAAATAAAATAATACGAGAGTTTGCTGTTAAATCGAAATCAGATAATCAAATCTGTGAAACTCTTACTGATCCCACCTTGAAAGTAAAATTTTGGGGCAAAATATCTAAACTTTTTAGAATAAACACAGGTGTAAGGCATGGTGATGATTTATCACCAATTCCTTTTCAACTGTTACTTGAAAAAATTTTTAATAATTTGGATAAAGAAATAAAGAAACAAAATATTACTAATAATGTTGGAAAGAAAGAAAAAACACATTGAAATAAACTGTTTAGCATCTGCTGATGACTTTGTCATACTTTCTGACCACCTTAAAAATGCAGCAATATAAGTTAATCACTTATAAGAAATTGGCAGGGTTACTGTTTAAGAATTTTAACTTAGAAAAAAACTAAGTTTAATACAAACATAAAAATGCTCCAAAGTTTTTAATAACAGACATTGGTCAAATAGCGAGGGTTCAAAAATTCAAATACCTAAAAGAAATAATAGAAGGAAATGGTTTAGAAGGAAATGCTTTAGAAAAATCTGATAAGAGGAAATGTTAAATAATATGCAAACAGCATACGAGATAACTGAGGACATTCAAGACAAAAAATGCATAATTGAGAATGCTAAAATATGACACTATAACACAGTGATTGTAAGCAAGCAAAGACCTAGCCAGAGCCACCTAGAATACAGATTCTAGGATATATTCTAGGTGGCTCTGGCTTAGTAGTGAACTACAATTTAGACAGTATTGAAATACTACAAATACAGATTATTAGTAAAATACTGGATCCACTTAAAACTGCAGAAATATTGAAATTTAAAGTAATGAAGAAATACGTATATCAAATATAGAAAATTTTTCAGAAACAATAAAAAAAAAGAATTTCTTGGGCATTTATTTATATGGGTGGCCACCAAGAGAAAAAAGTGGATGAGGTGTATGATCAGCTGGAAGAAATTATCGACAAAATACAGGTGAAAAAAATATTGTAGCGATTGGGGGACTGGAATGCTATCCAGGGGAAAGGAAGAGAAGTAGGTGAACAGGATTATGGGATAAGAAGTAACTGCAGGGATAAATTAGTGGTGTTTTGTAGGAGGAGGAGATTGCTAGTAACGAACACATGGTTAAAACACCACATAAAATGCAGCTACACTTGAAAGGCACTAGGTAACACAGGAAGATAGATGCCAGAGAGACTACATTCAATTAAAAAAAACATTTATGCAGAGGGCTCTTGTTATGCTTCTAATGTTGAAAGGAATATAAGGATGTCCTGAAAAAAATATAACTTGGAAAGAGGCTCCATCTTATTACACAAGCATTTATTGTAGATGATAACATCAATAAAAACAAACATTGACTATTTTTTAAAAATATCACTCTCCTATCACAAAACCATAACAACAGCCCAGGACTTCATTAACCCTTTTACTCAATCTATGTAAAATATCTGCCTTGAAAAAATTTCAAGTCCTCAGATGACACTGTAAAACATTTTTCTCACTGAAATGTATCCACGTTATCTACAAGTGTTTCCTCAAGGAAGAGATAATGTACAATATAGTTTCACAACATTTAGCAATCTATGCACCAAGGACAGTGGTTACTACACTAACAAGTATTTTGTATTACCAATTTAGATCCCCATACAAAAGTCTGTGCACACAAAATGTAAGCAATTAGAAAAAAAAATTAATGATACTGAGTTAAATTAATGATATTGATTTTTTATTCTAGCAATGGCTCTTAGTTACTTGAGCTCAATTTGCTACACGAAGGTTATTCATAGCAGTTTAAAATGATGAGGTCTTGTCATATCCATAGATGACTTAATTGAGTAAGAGCCAGTGTTTCCAAAGGCAAATGAAATTTAATAAGCAAATTTTGAAATGACTAGTTAATAAATGGTTTGAAACCATAATACCAATTAATGATCAATCAGAAATGAACAAGGTGAGAGTGGCAGTATGAACCTACAACCATAATGAATGTTTATGGTGATGATTTTCCCAATGAGAATTTCTTCTAAACTCAGCCGCTTCTCACAGTAACTTTGAACAAAGGGCCTTGTTCTGTGTAAATATTATGACAGAAAAAAATACAAAATGGAAAATATGAATCAAACAGCAGGAAAACAGAAATTGTGAGCTGGCACACTGAATGAAACTCCTTTCTGTGTGTGAAAAATTATAGTATATGCCCAAGTAAATGAAATTTTCAACACTTTTAAATATTCACCATTATCAGAATGTTGCAATAAGGCCTTGATTCAGGCTCTCCTGCCGTGCAACACTGAAAAATTCAAAATTTTGACCAAAGCATCAAAAAATTTCATATTTTTATTATACATCCATTATAAATGGCTGCATAAGTAAATCACCTATATAAACACAATTTATTTATGAGTTGATCATAATTAATATAACTCCATATTAGAACTGCAATGTTGTTTCACATCTTAGCAAGCAGGATAAGCCCTTTTATAAATCAAACACTTATTGCATGTAAAAAACTGTATATTACAAACTACATGAAGGTCAATAGATCACACCTATATCACAATATTTTGTCAGTCAAATAAGGTAGTCATTAACTTGTCATAATTAACATATACATGTGTAAGTGTATTCACATATTTGTACTTATATCAGCTTCAATATCAGAACATTTTCCCTTCATTAAAATAAAAACAACAACATAAACAATATATATATATGTGCTAACCTTACAATTCTTTTTAATTAATTAATGAGGAAAGACGTCCAATGAAAAGAAATACATTCCTGTATCTTGAAAACATTAAATATGTATAACTAAATTCAATATTCAACATCAAATTGCGACTTAAAGTAAAAAAATAATACCTTCTAATGCAACATAAATATATATTGAAAACAATGTGAAAATTCTAACTAGAGCATATTCAAAGTACCATCAGAAATATTATGCTAAATGGAGATTTCCCTTAGAAGTCTATTTTTGCAGTCCCTTACAGATATCTCCAGAACTCATTTTATTTTCCTGTTAAATTCTGCCGTTAACCCATAATAAATACATAAAGATATATTTGTAACTTATATAAAAGTGTTATTGGTATAAAAATATGGAGAATATCCCTCTGTGTGTAATATTAATTGTAAGCCGTAAAAATTGAAGCCTCCACCTCCAATTGAGCACACTACAAATATCTATTATTACAGAATAAACTTACATTAAAGGAATCTGATTACAAGAGCATGTTTCAAACAAGATGCATCATTTTGAATCCATTTTTCCCTAAGTGATTATGCTATGTATTGGACTTTATCCAACCTTGCCCATTTACAAGTTTCACAACTCCAAAAACTAGAACAAATAGATGCCAGTATTTTTTGCACTCTGTAGCTGGTCATTTCTACAGGCACAAAAGATCACATTTGTGGCCCATGAGTACCTAGCCCTTCCCAGACCAAATCTTAAAACATATCAATTAGCAGAGCACAGGCAAAACATGGAACATAAAAGCAACGAATCTTATAGCCTCACAGACAGGGAAAATGAGTATGATTTTTTATTTGATAAATTCTTTAGAACACCCAACATTAATCCTTTCAGGGCATTAAGCATTCTGGACACTGGATACTTGTAATCATGTTTCTTATATATGCTATTCTGTTACCGGCAGACATTTTTACATCTACATTCTTACGAACGTGTTCTTCCACTTGACGTTTTGATCTTCTCTGTAAGGCATCACAATGCAAAATGAGATTCATAAGCAAAACTTCAAATATGCAGGGAACCACATTTTTCAACTATGAAGAAATACTGAAAGGATGAATGCAGTTTCTGACACAATTATAAGTAAACTTGAAAGATATAAATATTGAAACATGATGGGAAGCAACTGTGAAATTCAAGTCTGTTGGCTGTTAAAATTTTTTTAAAAATTCAGCATGCATTGAAAAGTGTGTGATGAAGGGTAATCTACCGATTAAGGTAGGTTTTTGATGAGCAATTACACCTACCTGTAATCCCTCTTCAAATCTGCAAACTTCCTACCCCCTATCATTCTGTCCAAGATCCCTATTCTCCTCCTACCCCTACCCCACTTTCCCAACATTCTGCCCTCTATTACCACCTTGAGCAACCCATTGCCTTTGAGTACCCCTTCCTTATATATTTCCAAGATCATGATGAGCCAAATAAGGAAAATGAAAAAGTGTGTGCAAAATAAAATTTGCAACAATGAAATAAATGATGCAATGAAAAGACCACTTAAATGTGTGCAATAAATGGCAATAAATAAGTGTATTTAACAACCGAGTCATATTAATCGAAACTTCAAGACTCCTCTTCGAATGTCTTACATTTGTCACAAATACCACATGCACCCAAAAATATATCAGGAAATTATTCAGGGATATATAGCAAAGCATACAGAAGATTTCACTGAGGCCATAAAACTGTGTCTATGCATTACTCTCAAAAATAGAATGTTGAAAATAATGAGGTGGAAAAAAACCTTTATATAATGCCAGTGAAAAGAAACGTGTATACTTTTAACATATTCTACCAACTATGGTTTTCATCATTATAACTTTTCTGTAGTCAGTATTGTAAATCCAGAAATGTATTATTATCAAAATATCTCATTTCCCCGGATGAATTATTTGGTAAAAATTATAATGACTCAGTCTAGAACCAAAAAATTTACCTGAGCCGGGAATTAAAATCTACAATTGGTTTATCTAAAAACACTATTCAGTACTTCTGCTCTCACTACCAATTCATACACCAATTAAAAGGTTTTGCTTCATGTGAGTAAGATAATTCGAAGACTGAAAAGTGCTTTAGAATGTGTGAGAGAGGAGGGAAAAACAGAAAAATGTTCCATTACCTCCAGTGAAAATTTAAAGCAAGAACTTAAGTGTAAGTAGATCAATAGAAATAACAACAAATGAAAATATAAATGGGCATTAAGCCAGTGAGTATTACAAATACTAATGGATGAATTCATTGAGGTGAAAACAGAAAAGTTGTGTCACAAATTCAACAGCTTTAATAATTAATTAGTTCTTAGCAAATCTCCTGAGTGATCCCCTCTTGACCCTGATCGATTCAACAATGACTAACTCTTTTCGACAAGATATAATGAAATGAAAATGACCATCACCTACATTGGAGACTGGTCACGTAATGCCTTCCACCCACGGGAATGCATCCGACCTCCCAGGGTTTGACTCCGACCTGGAATGTCATGAAAGATCTTGGCACTGCGGTGAAGACGTAGGCGGCATGACCAACTTAATGGACTTTTGATAACAAATTATCTGTTCATGCCGCAATGATTTTCCTTTGGCACAGCTCCATGGAGTGTGAATTTTTCGACAAAACTTGCCCTCCCTTTCTCCAACCTTTCACCGCAAATGATTCCCACGATCTGACACCCCAGACCAGGCTGGTCGTGGATCTTTGGATCCCTCTGGGCTAAAAAAGTTTCGTTCGCCATGGCTGGAGCGAAGAAGTTCCTTGTGGAAATAATCAATTGTTTTTCTGAGGCCTTCCTCCAGGGATACCTTCATCAAAAAGCAGAAACAAAGACATTATAAACAGTGTGAATGCAATGTAGATGAACTTAAATTTTTTAAAAACCAAGTCTTAAGGCTAAACACCACTGCCCCGAAAACGGTTTTCCTTCTCTTTGCCCAACGATTGATGACATAAAAAAAAATTTTGCCTAGCAATTAGAGTTTCTACTAGAATTTTTTGCTTGGTTTTAGATTTTGATTTAAGTTCAATTTGTTCAAAATATATTATCAAATTTGCGTTAAATATTTTTTTATGGGAAAAACCAACCCGGACAAAATATCTTTGATATTCAAGAATTTAACTGCGCCATTTTAAATTTCATTTAATGCAAGCGATAATGAGTAAATAGAAGAATTATAATTTACTATTTGATGCACCGGCGAACAGCTCCTCTATCGGAGAATAGCAGAAACAGGAGGACCTACCTTGGAGATTTAAAAGGCTTGGCCTCTTCAGAGTGCGGAGTTTGAAGGGAGGTATGTGGCGGTTTGAAGGGTCTGGCTCAATTCGCAACCTTGCATTTAGCGTTTAGATCGAGAGGAGGCAAAGAAGCCTTCTTTCGAGGACACTGTCCGTTATCAAGCACGACTCGACGGCGCTTTCCACAGTTAAATGCAGTTCCGCCAATCTATGTGGTTACAGATACAGGAGGGAGAAGATTCTCCGCCATACATTTCCTAAATCTATTTGATTTTTATCTGAATTATGCTCGCACTGAAGGAGAGCTTCGTTTTACAATTCTCTCTACTTGGAAGACCATCATATACAACGCAAGACTTTCAGTCGTCCCTATGGTACCAGAGTGACAAGTCACATTTAAGGTTCGCAATGCTTATCGCGCTTTCATTGGTAACTTATGGATATTTCATTACGTTTATGGAAAAATCATAAATTCACGCTACAACGTTACGATATTACAATCGGGTTATTTGAGCCATGCGAAGAAATTCCTTAGACTGACTTCAATATGAGGTACTTCAATACATACGACGTTGCTCCCTGTGTCTGCTATCTCCATATTTTTATTTTACTACTAACCAATGCATTTAAAATGTCATTGCGCATTGCGAGGCCTCATGAAAATGTCATTGCGTGACCATGCGCTTCTAAACTAGCAATTTTAGAGCCAATTGTCACTGATTACACCACATGTAAAAAACTTTTTCCCGTTAAAGACATATAAACAAAGAATTAACTTTCCAGCCGAAGGCACTTGCTTTACGATCATCAACGTTTTAATTTCTTGCCAAGGTAAAAATTCATTTTCGTTTAGGTTTCATAAATTTCAATAATCTCGCGTGAAAGATTCACACCACAGGCTAGTGGTGTTTAGCCTTAAGAGGAAAAATTTTTCTCCTAACTTGATAAATGAAAGTTGGGCACTGCGAGGTGTGCATAAAAAGTGTATCATAACATTAACCTAAAAGCAGAATTAACAAAATTCTTAAACGATATAGGGTAACTGAAGTAGAACGAATTTCACCTGAAAACTATATTGCAACTTTAAAGAACATGGTAAGGTCAGCTTGGAAAGTGATATGGCAAAATACAAAATCACATGGAAGGAACTCTGGCCCTGACTACATCCTCTTTGGTGATGAAAAGTGCAAGATCCTAAAAAAATATTGCCGTACCCTATTCTCTTTAACTCCATGTTCAAAGACAAAAGGTATCCAAAACTTGAAGTAACACATTCCTGGTGAGGCCCCAACATATTTTTCCTACAACCAACCCAATGAGTTAGTAAAAAATAATTATGGCTCAAATAACAAGTTGCCATGTGGTTTAGATAAAGTCCCTACACCAGTGCACCAATGTGAGTAATTTGCCATATCAGCAATGGATTTGATGCCTTATATATTTTGCTTAAGTCTTGTGCTTAATAGATATGGCTTGTAGGACTGAGGTAGCCACCCTCCCTTGTGCCCTTGTCACAGTTATTATTGTCATGAATGGCACCCAACGTGATCTAGGCAGTGAGCCAGATGCAAAATGGCATGTCCTCCTGTTCTCAGTTGCTAGTGCAGAAAATTCTGCCATGCCTCCCACACCTGAACCCCTTGGCACTCACCACAGAACCAGTGCCAGAGGCTACAAATTGTTAGTTCCCAGGAAAAACTGCTGGACACAAGTCCACATATTATCCCACTCCATTTTGGGCACCTGAAAATTGGGTGCCGTGAATCCCTGGAGTGGCTCCATCGTTTGGCATGGTCACGCTACGAGCTAGCCAATTATGAGTCTCAGGAAGAATTCCTTGATGGCTCCAGGGAAGGTCATTTCTCTCCCCTGACATTTTAGTCACCTCATATGACAAGCAGGGATATTTCCAGTATTCATAATCCCCCTGCCTACAGGGATGCATTAGGGTGGCTATATCAGTAATTTATCCGAAAAAAATACCTTATATAACCTGAAGCCATGTTGCATAGTTGAAATGGAATCATTAGCCAAATCACAGCTATGATTGCGGAACTTGAACCAGGTATTACGGAACAAGCCAAAGAAAATGTTTCTCCACTTGTTCAACCTTCAAACCAGGGTCACAGGAACCTTGGTTTAGCATTATTTCATATGTATCAGGTCCAGTTTTGATGATGGTGCCAACAATTTTTAAGAGTTCAAATAAGTGGTCAGTGGTGAGGAAGAAAATGAGAAGCAAATGGATGCACTTTGACCTCCAGCAGAAATTTTCTTAGGCAGTGTTCCATCGATTTTAACCTACCAATCTCAGCCATCCAAAATGAAGTATCTGCCATTTTTCCTATTCGATAATACCTTCCCACAAATGAAGTACCATTCCAGTAGGTGAAAATATAATTTTGTGCCTATGTACTTCAAATTTACACATAGAGTTTTTCTTCATCTTAAATTATATAAACATATCCTGTGTGACAAGGGTACCATCATGACAGAAATTTTTCATCTTGTTATTACTCAGTACAGGCCCAAAAAAACACAAGCCACAGGATTTCCTGTAACATATAAGGAAAGGCGGTTACCATAGGGAAAAGAGTGCCCCTCCCAAATACCCTTAGGCTCCTTGGTGATTATTGTACTATGTGAGTTACCTTATCTTTCTACAGGATTTAGTTCTCAAATGGTTTCACATTTTAAAAGACAAGCATAATGCAACACATAGGTTCTTTATTTGATCATTACAACAATGAAGTCAAGATTTATAAAATAATAAATAAATAAATATACAAATAAAGATGGTCAACACTTCTGATATTAACTGTTTACATATATAAGCTTTGAATGGACTACAATGTGCATAATTGAGGAGCAAGTATTACTTCCTCTGAATTGATGCTTCTACTGAAAAAAGATGAATAGCATTCAAGCTGAGAAAATCACCACCTTAAATTATACTTAGTGTTTATGGGATTCATAATGAAAAATGTATTCTCTGCTACATTCTAAGATCATAACATTCATAGTAAATTTTTGTAAGATGCACACTTAATGATATCAATGAGGATATACAAACCCCATTAATAGGATGAAATCTAATAATGTAAACTATAGAGCTGAAAAAGGCAATATATTATGAAAAATAGGTTCATATATTTATCAAATCTCTATCATTGTGCATTAGTTTTCAGGGGCCAGAAGGAAAATATGTATAACTACACAAAAGACTTTCGATATGACAATAAAATAACACTGTGCTTTACGCTGATACAAGATGCTTCATCTGCAGTAAACAGCAGGTGGTCCACTCCCTTTAAAATTATCTCTTTTCCTATTACCTCAGCCTTTTTGCCTCATCCCCAATAATTTCATCAGTATCATAGCAATCTACTGTTCATCCCAGATCATACAAATTCCCTCTATGTATGTAGCATACTTAAATTTGTCATTTTAGACTAACTTCATTTCATTTAAAATATAAATAATTATTCAATTAATAAATAGTAATAAATAATTTTTATTACTTTATTAATTTCTCATTCCTTAACACTGCCTTAAGAGTGAAAACGTGAGGGAAGAAATAACATGGAAAAGAAAATAACGGAAGGGTTCACAAAAAATAAGTAAAAAACAACCAATTTTTAAATGTGCGAGATAGTCAAGGCCTTTGTGCAACTCCATATCATAATGAGGTGTACCGAAAGATAGTCAAGGAAAATTAATCCCACTAGATACTTATTTTGTTTTTAATATTCTTGGGTACAGTACAGCATCCTCAGGATATGGCAAGAAGTAGGGTGTACACAATCCTATGTATCCAAAACTGTGTGTTATCGAGTGTTAGTAACCAAAAGTTGCACTGCATGCCACAGTATGCTGCATAAAGTAATTATCATCCCCCAGAGAACTGAAGAATTCAAGAAGGAAATGATCACTTTTAAAGTAATGAAAGAAAAGAACTAATAATTGGAAAACAAAAAAAAAAGACTAGCTCTGAGACAAATTTATAACTCCCACTACAATGAATGAGAGCATAAGATGCATTGGGCAGACATCCACAAAATAAGGCAAACTCCCCAAAGACTTCAACACACAACCAGCTTTTTATAACAAAAACAAATGCAACCCTATAAGGCTTCATCTGAAATTAAAATAAGATGTGTGAAGGTCATAGCTAAAGTATCCAGCAAATCACCTGGGAGAACAATTTTCAAGTCATTAAATATACTTCCTCTACCTTGAATATATATGTATTACAATGGTGAACTTCTGTTAAAAATACTCCCTCTCTCTTCTCAAATAACTCACAACTGTAAATCAGCACTCGACTCCTACTAGGAATAAAATTTTCCCCCTAAATTTCTACAATCTGACTGCAGCAAACCCCGGATGACATCATTATACCCTACTCAATTACAATAAGATGACCCTAAAAATAAAGTTAATAAAGTCCCCATTTGCTTTTTTTAAGCTATGGGGTAACTAGCTAAATAAGGCTCACTACAGCCAAAGTGAATAATTTACAGGCAGGCACTAAAAGCTGCTCACTTCTCTTTGTTCAGTTCTGTATACATATGTTTGTTCTGTATGTTTCTTCTGCATTCTGTATCTGTTCTATTTATAGCTCATGGCGTTACCTGTATTTGTTGTTTTGCATATAATGATGAGTCCCATGTCACCTCTGACCAATTGAACGATTAAAAAAAGAATCTCCCATAGATACTTTTGACAAAGAGTGTCATTTATCATTTGAAGTGTGCTGACTGTTGACACTTCCCACATAGGGCAAATGGAGAGAGAGGCCTTCATGTGAAAACAGAGGAGCACCAGAGAGATGATCGCATTAAAGAGATTTTAGCCATTGCTGTTTGATTTAGGAAATGTAATAAAGGCAAGATGTTTTTCAGTGTGCCAATATATAATGTTTGTAATTCAAATTGAAGGAAATCATAGCTGATAATACATTTGCCATCACTAGTATTTCTCCTTTTAATAATCTGGTAATAAGGTGTCTCTCCACTTTCAGGAAGGTTGTCATTGGGGGCACCTCAAGCTCCAAAACCAGTAATTTCCTTTGTCTGTACAGAGATTGTTTTTTTAGAAATAAATTTGTCTTTCTTTCATTTCATACCCTGTATGTAGAAGAAAGAACCCATCACTAATGATAGTCTTCCCTTTCTCCAATCCACACTTCTTCCACCTGATTAAGAAATACAGTTCAACGAAACCGGTTGTTTTAATGAAATTCAAGGACGTACAATTTTTTTTTTATTTCTTCACAATTCTTGATTATTTTGATTCAATTCTACTTCTATTTGTCTCTTTACCAATTCAATTTCGGTTATGATTCTGATTCAATTACAATCCCTACTCGAATGTGATTCCAAATTGATTTCAATACGGATTTGAATATGATATTTATCTTAAATTGATTTTCGTTCATGGTCAAATTTTGGAGACTAGTTATTCATTCGGTTTTCTCAAATTCATGTTCAATCTTTTGACTGTCGGGAGTCTAGGACGACATCTCCGTCTGTGTATGACGAGCTCCGCAAGCTGTGTAAGACAGCACTTTCATGAAAAATCAGCTATTAATGCACGAGTGTCAATGCTGATTCAAAGACTTTTATGATAATTGTAATGGTTTATCATTTATCATTATTTTATTATGCTGTATATTTTGAGATTTAATGTCTCATGAAGTGTGGAGAAATTAAGAGCAACTTCAAATCACGAGATCCTTCAGAGTCAATTGCTTGATGGAAAATTGATTCAATCCAGATTTTTATCATATGATTTACATACAATTCAAATTGATTCATATAATAAAATTCGAATCAATCTAGAAGGTACAATTTTTTGAGAAAATCGATTTGCACAATACAATTTGGATCGATTCAATCCAGGAAGATACAAAATGTAGGTTTCAACTTTCACTTATTTCTGTGGAAATAAATCAAAGTCAAAACCTACATTTTGTGTCATTTCATTGTGGAATTATGTCATTAGTGTCATGTCATCATGGAATTCCACCAATTGAAGGTCTCCTCAAGAATTTCAACCCTTGAAATCGCCCATTTCTAGCCTACAGGGTACTTATTGTCATATCCTGAGGATGTTACAGCCTAGCAAAAAATTTAAAGTAAGTTTCTAGTGGAATGCTAGCATTAAGTTTTGGCTGTCTTTTGTTACACCTTGTTATAATATTTATAAATGCATGAATGAATCCAGAAGAATAGATGAACTTAAATGAAAGAGACCAGATTAGGGAGTGAACTCTCATCACCCATGCCACTCTTCAGCGCTTGGACATGAAACAGTTGGATAAATACGTACATTCAACTGGTAGTACACCAGTCTGCATGTGGCAGTAAAATATAATGGAATGAACAGGGCTCATCGTTCCCACAGCACAGAGTTAAATGCTTTCCTGGCAACTATAAAAGTTTCAAAAATGTTATAGACAGCATCTAGCTTTTCAAATTAGAATGAATTTCTTTTTTTTTAATGAGATGCTTTAGTTAACCAGTGGTGACACCCTGGATGCACACCACTTTTCTCAGAGTACATACTTCCTATAAATTTATGTGATTTTCACCAGATTTCATCACACCTCCAAATGCAATTTCAGCTCTACTTTCATATTCAGAAACCGATAGGTAACCAATAAAAGCAGCGAACACTTCATGGGATAACATACACATAAATAACATTTGTCAAACTGCAACATTAAAAAATAAAACAGTATTAATTGAAAGGCTCCCTGAACTACGAGCCACGATTATCACAGGTGCTTGAGGCCATATTTATCACACCCAGTATAGGAAAATATCCTGTATCCATTGATGTTTACCTTATACCTGCCACTAGACAACAAAAACCGAGAAACTCTATGGAGGAGACAAGCGACACTGAAAATGCAGCACACAAAGGTTTAGTGCAATATTGTTTTAATTGCATTTAACTTATAACATGCAATTGGATCCTGAAATTCTTCAAACATTAAGACCAGTAAGTTGTAAAACTTCTCAACTATCAGGCACAACATCATTAAGCCTAAAAGTGCCAGTATTGAACAATTAAAAAAAGCCAGAAACTAAAATGAAGGATACTGTAACTACACCCGACAGCATATATATGGTTTCTAAACACATTTTAATACATGGAAAAAGCTCATATATCCTGTCAAATAAAATGTTATAAAAATATAGAAGATAAAAGCTTCACAAAAATATTTACAATTTTCCCAACAAAAACCTTTTTCATAATTTCAAGTCCAAACATCTTCCATATATCTTTTCTTTTCAATTAAAATTTTAACCATGTCGGAAGCTGCTTCTTCTGTTACCCCTAAAATGGAAGATAAGTAATAATAAAATAATTAATATTCCTTCAACATATCTCTCTGCAGGCTCTCCAGCTTATGGTTTTAAACATAAGCAAATTCTGACACTATGATTGTCTTATCATGTAGCAAACACATTAACTATTCATGATCCTGAACATCCAGACTAACAAAAAGCATCAATAAATGGGAATAACATCAGTATTTTATCATTCTACAGTATTTTTAATGAGCAACTGAATGAAAAGTTTTTGATACCTTTCCACTACATTATCTTTGTCCTATGAATGAAACTAAAGCTTTGGAAGAATAAAGGCCACCTCACTCACATACATGGTGCATAATATATTATGCGCATGCATGTGAGTTGGAAACATTGTCTCCCAAAATGACGGGATCATGCATGGCAAAAAAGTAGGACATGCTCTAATTTTTTCTCATTGTGCATTCACGATGCTTGAATTCACATGATCAGCCATGTTTGGCCATGTTTGTAATGTGAAATCTGGAGATGCCGCTTCAAAGCTAATTAATCTTATTATAATCAGATAACGCAAAGAACTGTGACAAACAGGCAATCAGGAAGCATATAAAAGTATATATATTATAAAATGTTGTGTGCCATTATTTAATCAAGCCCTGCGATGTCGGAAGTCTAGAAGCAGAAAGTAGTAGTTATTTAAGGATTGGTATTAAGGTGACGGGTACATCATCTGCGCAGTTGGTTGCATTGTCAAAATGGCAACTAAACACAGGCAGTGGCACATTATATTCACTGGCTTGTGCATGATATATCATGCACCGCGAATAGGGCAAATTTTCATTGCTGGATTCCACCTTGCATGAAATATTGTTTCCAACGAGATCATTCACGTGTGCATATGCATGATATCATGCACCATTTGCGTGAGGCGGCATTACCAGTTTATAGTATCATCAATCACACATCACTGTTTTCATGTGCTCCCAGCTTTAATCCTTTGCGCTTGGATCTCTGTTATCCCATTCACTGTAGAGCACTTTGTATTTAAACACAATGAAATATATACAGTATATATGACAAGTGACGCTCGATGTGTGACTTGCTGGTCCATTCGAGACTCACTTGACACCCGGGTGACATGTATATGGGTTACCACGTATAGCTACAGTTTAGCTAGCCACTCTTGAAGACTGTAATAGTCACCTTCAATCCACTTAAAACATTTACAGTTTTTACTGTCTCATCCTCAAATTACATAACCATATGTTCAACTGTGATGTGCTGAAGGCTAACCCTTTCATGCCAGAGCCCTAAACTGGAATGGAGGCCCTGCATACGAGTGCATAAAGAGAAATTTTACCCCCTATGTGTACGGAGCTTTATTTCAGTAGCATTTGAAACGAAGAAGTTCCCAAGTATAAATTTTTTCCCTTTTGGACCCTTCTCAGCTGGGCAAGAGGCCTTTTCTCGGCATAAGGGCACTGCTGATCTCACCCCTCAGTTACATAAGGGGACATAAGTTCACAGCATGTGTCCGTGGTCAAATGTTTAAATGCCATGATTTTTCAAAAGAAATTTATAATTCAAATCTACAAATATAATGTTAAAAATAAATTTTTTACCTGATTCGCAGCACATGTGCAACTTTTAAACAAATTCTATTGTAAAAATTAACACGTACAGAAGACTCTTATAAGAACATACCAGTGGCTACTAATGTCTAATAGTAGTAGTACTTTTGTTTATAGGATTTTTTATGGCTATGGTCATTTCGCACCTCTTCAACTCATAGAAAAAACTCATCTGCACAAACACAAAACCCATGCCCTGGGTGGGATTCAAGCCCACAGCCTTTGGGTTAGCCAGCGAGCATGCTACCCGCCAGGCTTACCCCTGTCAGTGAAAATATTTAGTTATTATATTTCTTACTCAGGTTAAAAATTAATTTGATTATTTACTCTCCTTTTGTTATATAAAATGAAATATCTCTCTCCTCGGGTTTTTTCCTACCAAACGTACAAATCAAGGTTACAGTATAGTTAATAGTTTTCCCAGTTGCAACATGAATAGTAACATAAAACTCTTTTTTGCAAGTTGATCTAATAGTGTAACTGCCATGTGCATACTACTGTTGTACATATGACGACCCATACACGAAAACGTATGGTCATCCCAAATATTACTTCACATTATTTCCAAACTTGATGCAACAACATCATGATGGTAGAACATTAAAAATGATGGTAGAATTTTGTTTAAAAAGAGTGTAAGCTCAACAAAATAATGGGCATTGTTTTTAAATAATATTACATCAGTTTGTAAAAACAGCCATTTAAAAAATACATTGGACAAAAAACTAACCACAGACAAATTCTGAGAAAGGGGCAACCAGACCGAAAGAGGGTTAATTAGCCACCGCCTGGGGGCTGAGGAAAGGGTTCAACACCCTGCATAGTTGGGTCAAAACAGGAAGAAAAGATACCAGGGATGGTTTGCATCTAGCTACGGCACAGAGACTGACACAGAAAATGAGGGGATAGCACTTGAATAACCCAAAAAAAGGTCGTTCAAACTGGCAGGATTATTCTGAAAGTCCAATATATCGGTCGTTCAGCATGGAAGGTTTAAAGGTCGTCAACTATCTTAAAAAAATCAGTGCTGATTATAGCCTTACTGATGATTTGTACGATGGTAAAACATGGCCCGGTTGGCCGACCACTTGTCCACAAACTTTCATGACTATGAAGCAACTGCTATGCTCAAGGAAGATGAAGCGATGTGTGAAAACATTTGTGTGGAGAATGGAACTCTATGGATCACAGACAAGGACAATTGGAAAAACAGACCAAAGAAGAATAGGAGCCTTCGAAACATGGTGTTGGAGGAGAATGCTGAAAATCAAGTGGGTGGACAGAGCTGGGAGTGAGGAAGTGTACAGAAGAGAGGAGGAAGCTAGGTCAATGTGGAGTACCATAAGGAAAAGAAGAACAAGGAGGATAGGACACACCCTGAGACACACTTGATTCAAGAAGAATATGATAGAAGGTAAAATACAAGGGAAGACCCCATGGAGTAGGTCAAAGGACAAATATATATATAGGGTAAATTGGCAGAGATGTTAGAAAGAAGACCTACCAAGGGGGGTGTAAGAGAACTAGGACTAGATAGGAAAGGATGGAGGGCACTGCAGTCAACCAGTCTTAGGATTGAAGTACTGATGATGATGATAAACCACAAACAGAGAACAAACACAAGCAATACACAAAATACTGTACAGCAACATTCAGCATCAACTGAAAAATGAATCATGGTGCAAAGAGTGTTTAAAGAAGTAATTTAGAACAAGTGAGTGAAACACCTTTAGACATGAGCGAGGCAAAAATTGATATCAAACAAACTTTTTCATGCATGGTAACAAGAAGACAAAAGGTGAATAAGAAAAAGACATGATTAAGGCATCAAGTCAGTATGTTTGATCTCTCAAGCAGGCATTTTTCTGGTGTGAAAATGACTGCCCATTTTCAGAATTTTACTTTCTTTTGCATGAACATTCAATACCTGAGAAAATACGTTTAATGTTGGAAGTATTACTTAATGAACTAATGAGGGATACAATCATTTTAACAGAACAGTGGTTACTGGAGGATGAAATTTCAATGTTAACAAGGCTTCAATATTATCTCTTTCTTTTGCCAGCAAAGGCATAAGTGTGGTGGAGTTGCGATAAATGCTAGGCCCCATATTGGCATAAACTGCTTTAAATGAGATGGGAGTGTAGAAAAATTTTTTGAATGTGCAATTGCCCTTTTCAAGACAAACAAGGTTACTTTTGCTTTGTGGTCTGCCTAACATTCCCATGATGGCAACATGTATCTGTAAACCCCCCAAGCCTTAAATGATGCTTTGTTGTTTGTATCAAGCACAAATGTTTCCAGTATTTTATTATGTAGTAATTTAAACATTGATATGAGTGATATTGTTTAATATTGCCAGGCAAATGAAAGGCAATAGCACATATTGGTAAAGCATAACTTTACTGAAAATGGAGTTTCTGTCAACCTACATCGGCTCCTGTATTTTTTAAGCATGTTTTTCTTCACTAGACCCATTAGCGCATAGAGTAAAATAGGCTAGAATTTCTACTATAGTAGTTTGGAACTTTCTTTCACAAAATAGCTATTTTTGTTTTTGGCAAAATTCAAATTGTCCTCCACACACTTGTTTGCTCCTGGTGAGAATATTTACCAAAAGTCTCCTTCAAACATATTGAAAAGGTGATTTCACTAGGATTTTTTCCAATCTTCCTTGAGATTTTCTTTGCATGTCAAATATTACTTTATTCACACCATTATTGTTTCCACTATATTTCTGCAATATTTGATATTTAGAATTTTTATGGAGTCATGAATGTCATCTTCATTTTCTCCAGAAAATCCACTGGAATATTCTTCACTATCCATGGAATATGAATTATCAAAATCATTTTGCTCAAATCACTATCACTGTCAAAGAGAGAGTAAGGTTACTATCTCTAATAAATATTAATAATGACATAATTCATTAGTACTTCAATATGAAGGTAGACTGCTGTATTTAAATTCACCTCTTTCGGCATTGCTAGCAGCATCTAAAATGGGCAACAATGAGCCATTAAGTAGTTGTATCAATCCATCCCCAAATGCATTGAAAATAGATCGTTTCATTAAAAAGATTAAAAATATTGTCACCAAAACTCACCCAATTGTAACTAATTTACATCACACATCGACAGTATCTTTGGCAACATTTCATGAACAATCATTGATAAGGTATGGCCTAACAATTATGATTCCATAAATAAGAGGAGGATTTAACAATTACGATTCCATAAATAAGAGGAGGATTTAACAATTACGATTCCATAAATAAGAGGAGGGTCGAGAGATTAGCCGTCATGCTAAGGTCAACACATACAAATGGGACCACCTGATGGGATCTCCTTCACTCTAAGTTAGACCTGGTGAAAAGTAGATTCCCCCTTGTTTGTTTGCCCCCTCCCTCCCTCTCTGACTTTCTTCTACAAGTCTAGCTCACTGCTCCACATGTTCTTTTATTCCGATCGATCGATCGATCGGCAATAAGGACGAAATAGCACCAGGAAATGACAGACTGGAGCACAGATTCCAAGATGAGTTGTTCAGTCATTCCCCCGGAAAGTTTGTGGCATAAAATCACTAAGTCTCCTCTCATAAAATCACGACAAAGTCTCTCGTAAAGCCTTCCTTACAATGTAGATTCGCAAGGTATGACAACGTAATGCGTGTTTGAATCCTGCGAGTTATGCAACCCACACCTCGATTACGGCAAAATATACATAGTACTTGCTATAGCGATAGTGCAGATATGACCGATCGTAATAACTGGCAGAACTCCCTCTTTATTAACACGTGGACCGACCAACGCAAAACAATCACTCACTATAGCGATACTCTGGTTATAAGCCATACTAACTATAGTGGACTTCTATTGTATCTTACCACTTCATAGTTCATGGATGATAACATACCATTTACACCAACCTGGGATTAATAAAAATATAATCATTTGCAAACCTGATGGAAAAATTACCTTTGTGATCCCCAATCAAGGCAGTGATCTTTTTCTTGATATCTTTGAACATGTGCATTCCATCGCCAGATACGTACATGGCAGAACCCTTGTCTATCAGCTGCTCAACAAATATCCCTCCATGCAACTCAAGGCTCTCCTGTGGAAACACAAAAGCAAACAAGATTAAACAAGAATGCAAACAAAAATTTTGTAGAAATTTGCACATCAGAAAATAGTTGGGCCTCCACAATGATTGTTTCAAACTTAAAGAAAATTTTATGGGACAAAGTGGACATAGATAGCCCTGCATACTCTGCATCTTCTACAAAGAGACTCTGAGAGACCTCCTGGAAAATTTAACTGCTAAACAACATCTGCACGTGCAGAGTGCCAATAGAAAAAAGCAAGAATCCTAAATGAGGATATCATGTGATTACGTGTCATTGTAATCAACAAGGCCCAAACAACCTACAACACAGAGGACCTTTAATAATATTTATTTTTGAAGTGAAACATTCCACCTTGCATACAATCAAATGAAAATTGACTCAAGGCTAACTTTTAATCGTGATATAGTAGAAAACTGTAATCAATTATAAAATATTTTATAAAATGAAGGACATGTACAAAAAAAACAAGTACTTCCAATGAATTGCAATTTTTTCAGGTATTATATGGTGGGATGCAAACATTCTAATGATAAGGAGATGGCAACTTTCCACTGTAAAATATTTTATTTTTACTAGTTTCGATGTCACTGCATGATCATCATGCCTTTAGATAGACAGTTTTTAACAGTGGAAAATTGCTATCTCCTTATCATTAAAAAGTTCCTCCAATTAATGTCAAGCTATTTACTTTAGTATTGTCATGGAATCCTTGTTAAATCAATGTAATAACTACAAAATTAGATGCTAGATAAATTCACACCAAAACATAAGACTTCCAAGTAATAATAAAGAAACAATTCAACGATCTCACCTGAACATACTTTGAGCCATCCCAACCATCAAAAGTTCCAGAGTATTGAGAAAAAGACAGAAACAGCTTGCTCAGAACGCCAGTTTCAACATAATTTTTCAGATATTTCTCATATATAAGGTTTTGTTCAGGATTTTTGCATCCATAAAAGAGCCAAACTTCTCCACATTTCATGGACTCATAAGCCTTCTTTAGAGCACTGAGGTGCTCCAAAAAACCTGGGAAAGAAGAAGAAACAGAGATAACATGATTGATGAGTTCAGGCTCAGTGGTCGTGGGGTATGATTACCAGGAAAATACCAGGCCTATGGAAATTTTCAGGCAAATAATATGCGTATGGTGGTAATGCAATGGACGAGTCTTCAGCAATAAAATGGTACAAAATGTTCTCAAGGAAGAATCAGTGTGCATGAAAAAGACTGGGGTAGGGTACCACTCGTTATGGATGAGTTGAAAGGTAAATTTGAAGAAAAAATTCTGGAAAACCACTTTGTACACCTTACTTGAATTTTTTTTCCATGAATTTCAAAATCTGCTACTTGACAGTATAGTGGAAGAGTTATCCAAGACTAGAATAGTGACAGAGTTATCCAAAACAAGAGACGTGGAATGTTGTCTGAAAAGGTGTTTTAGATTCACAAAAATGTTTGGCCTCCTGCATCTGCACAAACACAGCAGGAACTTCAACGTCTTAAGTGGGAAATTTTTGGACATCCTCCTTACAGTCCTGACACAAAGCAATTTTCACTTGTTTCCAAAACTAAAGGCATTTTGGGTGGAGAACAGTTAATAAGTAATGAATACCTGAAAGAAGCAGTGACATGCTGGCTCAGATCTTTGGCGGTAGAAGAGTTTAACATCGGCATTGAAAAACTGAAACCACACTATAATAAGTGTCTTTATAGCAATGGCAGTCACATTGAAAAATAGACTAAGTAAAGTGTCACTTTGTAATTAAGGTTTTGAGTCGATATCTTTCATTTTTTGTTAGTTAAGCCAAATCATGTGTTACTTTTTGGATGATATTTGTATTTATTTTAGGCATTTGAGAATAAATTAACATTATTTAATTTCCACAATACTTTTTTGAAATGGACTGTAAAAGAATAAAATATTTATATGAATATAAATAAAAAATATTTAAAAACCACATTTGAAAAACTCTAAAATATTTATATAAATTTTAAAAAAGATAAAAATCACCTTTTTAAAACAAA
>WURS02114127.1:0-23013 GCA_011762765.2 Rhinocypha anisoptera | reverse complement strand
AGTGCGAACCCAGACCCACCAGCGTGCCCCCCGAACCCGCCGCTCTACCTTCCCCGCTCCTCTCCCTCTCCTCCCCCTCCTCGCTTCTTTCCCCCGTCTCTATCTCTCTCTTTCGCTCAGGGGCTCGGAGTGGGGACCTTGAAGGCCTTGATCTTCTTCGCGGACAGCAACTCTCCAACTCCACGGATACTTCCTCCTTCGCACGGATAGCTAAGCCTGTTGCTCAGGGTAAAAGTTTCCATAAAACATTGCAAAATCGCTTGTGTTTTATGGAACCGTGCATGCTGACGATAAAAGTATTCGTAAAACCGAATTTTATAAACCTTTTTATGAAATACAGCTGGTTCTATTTCCATAAAATCGTGTTATAAAAGGACCAAGGAGAGACGAAGTTGCCACGTAGGAACATGAAAACAAATTGCAAATAAATATTTATGAACATGGCAGGCAGCTGGAGATGTTGAAGCGCTGTCGTTATGTATTATTGGATGATTATCAAATGTGGTATAATAATTACCCAATAATGTAATAAAATAATAAGGGTAATCTACCGGTCAAGGTAGGTTTTTGATAACTCTCAGGTTATAATTTCATTTCCTGCAAAATCTTAACCTAAACCATCTTCAAATCTGCATATCATTTTATCCAAAATCCCTATCCTCTTCCTACCCCTACCTCGCTTACCGAACATTCTACTCTCTATCACAAACCCTCAACAACTCACTATCACTGAGTACTCCTTCCATCCACTTATCCTGCCTTCTTTGGATTTCTCGCAGAAATCGCCTCTCCTCCCCTACTATTCTTAGCATGTCTTCATTAGTTTTCCTCTGTCCACTTCACCTTCTCCATCCTTCGCCAAACCCACATCTCTAAACCTCCAATCTAGCTCATCATCTTTTCTCATGGACCACGTTTCGGATCCATGTATGCGCTCCATATGAGGGTTTTCACTAATCCTCTCTTTAAGTCTTACTTTAAGATCCCTCACATCAACTCCTTCCTGAAGGCCTCTATTGGCAATGCAATTCTTCATCTAAAATCTGCCGCTGCGTCTGTTTTCCTCAATGATGCTTCCCTAATATGGCAACTTTTTTTCGAATATTTGCCCTTCCAGTGTGTCATTTCTCGAGAATCTCATTACTTTCGTCTCTTTACTTTTCAAATTTTCTAGCTTCTCACATAATGTTATAATACCCTTACAAAAGTACATTATTTTTTTATAGTTGTCATATAGACAGTAGACCGGTGGGAATTCAGGTTTTAATGAATATTTTACCGCGAGAAACCCAGCACGTTTTATAAAAGAATTGGCGAAATGTTTTATAAAACCGTTTTTACACAAAAAAATACGATAGCCAACGGGCAAATAAAAGCTAGTGGAAAACTCCACAGTGGTCCGGGCAACCGGCGCGGCGGGCGATCCGCCTGGTCTCTTAATTCTCAAAAGCTGTCCGTCTGCCGATTCGAGCAGTTCGGCAAAGTACACAGAATAATAAAAGCGGTGAAGGAGGAAGTGGGCGCCATTATTTTCTCAATCCGGACACCAATTCAAACCTGCCGCGTCTTTCCTATGAGAATGAGTTGATTCGCATCCTTCATCGTTTTATTCTTACTGCCACTCTTTCCGCCTAATTATGTCTTTCTTTCTTTCTTTCTTATCTGTTGATACCCTTTGCCTTTCGGCTCCTCGTCTCTCTCCCCATCGTGTAATCTTGGCTTCAGTCCTTTCATGCATTATGCGCGAGAACATCGGATCCGTGTCGAAGTTTGTCTTGCTCATCTGCTATTCTCAGTCGATACATTGGTTCGCATGTCTTCCTTTTTCGTTTCGCATTTAATCTATCCTCATCATCTTCATTAATCGCTTTAAAACACTGTTTCTATGAAGGCCTATGAAATGTAGGGTGCCACACTGCAAAATCGGGGCTTATCGTACCGCTTCCCTCTTTTCAATCGTGTTTTCTTTGAGACATCAATTGCCCCCTAGATCATAAGTGTAATATTAGCCTGATACAGTGTCCTAACTTGCGTCACACTTCGTTTCATATAATGTCAATTTACTTAATTGATGTATTTCGCAGGACCCTAATGATTCAATGAAAATAAGTAAATACTTAACTATTCATAATTTTTTGTTCGTCAAGATACTGGAATAGTTTACTTCAGCAGAGAAGGGTAAATTATCATTTCCAAAACTTATACAAGTAACAAGTAAGTCTTTCTTATGAGTTCACTTTCGTAATGCCTTCTTATTTAAGTGCAGCATTGTAATCGGTCGGAAGCCGGTGATGACACTGCATAGACATTGCTCAGGGAATATGAATATAACACGAGTCGTTCGCCTTGGTAAAATCAATAAAACTTATTATTGACCATTTTTCAAAAAACTATTTTTCTATTATTTACAAGAATTGTCACTACTTAAGCAGTACGGGGTATTTGGAGTGCACGACGCTGCTACATCGAAACGGACCATTGAGTGTTGTTGATATCACTGATTTTTCGATTCCATACATACAATTTTCTATGTAATTTAATGTTAGCTATATGAAAAACAACCCAATTTTCAAGTGATTCCTTTTAAATATAACTAATAAGAGTATGTGATGTATGGTCAGCAATTCTTAACGATTATATATTGTGATCATTAAAATAGTTTTTATTTGGGTAAATATACAAGGGAGAAGAAAGAAAATAAATATCTAAAAAAAACTAGTTTTAATGAAAACTAAGGTACATAATGGATTCAGATCTAACAGAAAATGTGATCGTTCATTTATAGGATGCCATTTACGTCTTTTTATAACGCAAGGGTATCCAACTTTCAAGGCCTCGAGGGCCACGACTTAACCTATAATATGGTTGCGGACCATATAGTAATAAATTAATATTGTTTAAAGTAACAATAAAAACCAATGTAAGGTAACAATAACCTTTCGCGGGCCACAATAAATGGCCGCGCGGGCCGCCAGTTGGACAGCCCTGTTATAGAGCAAGCATTCACAAAGGATGAATTAAAGCTAAAATAAAGAACATGGCTCATAAGACTAAGCTGACTGGGTGGTTCAAAATGTTTGGAATATGGTATGATAATCCGTCAAATAAAATTTATTCTTTTATATGCAAGCCCGCTTATTCAAGTCTGCCTGCCCGCATATCCCGCCTTAACTGTGAGTGTGAATTTTAGCGATAAGCATACAAAAACCGATCAAATCGAATTGTTATGAGAATCATAACACATACGGGTTCGATTTTGTTCCTGCTTGTGTTTGAGTTTTCCCCTCCTGAGGAGTAGACGTTATTCATCTGATATTTGGTCCCATGCCCATGCGTAACTCGCGCTATCATTTCTCTCGGGCGGGCGAAAAAAAAGCGCGTCCGACCTTCTGCGGAAAACCAATCTTCAGACGGAAAAGCTGTTTCAGTGCCAATTTCGTCATCCGCAGGAACCTGTCTCTTCCAGTGTCACCCCCACCCGTGGACTCTCTTACACCGAATCCCTTTGAGAAACTCTCCTCCATGAACTCGTCAAGGTCGCTCCAGTGATTCTTAACGCCAGCATCGAGGATATATATCGCAAAGGCTTCGTCGGGGTGTTCCCCGAATATCTGGATCACCGGCACCTTGACTCATATTGCTAAAAGAGTTACGTCCGCTGAAAGTGTGAGGTGTATTTTGTGGCACCTCCGGTAGTTATAACAGTGATTATCTGCGTCACTGACTTTGGCCGTTATCTCTCCGTGGTCCGTGCCTTTCTCCGTGAATATGTCACAGCCCGCAAGTCGGCTGCAGCGTTTATGAGCGATAGAGCATGTTATGATGCCCTATTTTGAATTTATTTTATTTCGAGAACCTAGTCCCACGGACTATAGGTTATGAAAATACAGGTTATGAAAATAGACTTATTACACTCTATCTTATTCGCTCTATCTTATTCATTTTTAATTAATATGCTCAGAAAGATAGCGAAGGTCTATAAACAGAGAAAAATACGAACTTTTAATTTATTGTTGTTCCGGGTAGAGCAGAGAAATCGATAGCGTTTAAAAATAACTTCCTCAGAAGCTGCAACAAGCAAAGCTTGGATTTGCCAGGGCATTTGATTAAGTGTTCATTCATGCGGTCAACTACGAGTCCACTATGCTAAAAACTTTAAAACCATATCAATTATTTACGTATGCAACCTCTGCATAGACGAGAGCATCAGTTGTGGATTCGACGTAAATGTGTCTAAATGCATGAATCTTTGCTGTCTGAATTAGCCCTGAAACACTTTCACGACCACAAAGAAAACACCATTTCACACTCTAACCCCGAAAGAGCTTTCTGAGTCCATATTTAATAATCCGCATAGTATTAATTACTGAGTGAAACCTTTATTGTAGCGAATAATTTGTAGGGCCTTTAGGATTTAAGTAATCAATAAAGTTGATGATTGAGAAATAACTTTATCCCGTTAAAATTAACGATATCAGGCTTCACTTCGTGGAAGTTGTAAATATCCAAAGATATCCCGTTACTTCATTAAGGTCAAATAGTCCTGGCATCCCGCCATTCACATAAGCTTGCGTTTTCACTGGATGAGTTTCTTTCACCAGAGGTTACTTTATTATTATTTCCCTCCTGCATGTTAACATTAAAGTAAGTTAATTGCATATATTATCTGGTAATGTGCCTAAAAAGTTTGCAAAGTTATGCTGAGATAATTAGAAAACATTTACCACAATAGCCAATCACTTTCCGCTTGCAGACAATATAAAAATAAAAGGCTGCACTGAAGAGAGTTTATTCATCAGCTTCCGAAGTTCGTTTATGGATTATTTTCAGAATACAAGATACAATTTGAATTAATATTGGCGTAAATATTTTTTAAGGCTTCCCAATCTTGAAAAGGGAATTTTAGGAAGCTAAACTTTAACAGACCCACCTTTGTTGTATGGAATAAAACATTACTTGGGCATCGCAAACATGAATTTCGACTTGCGTAGCTTCAGGAGTGATGTGGCGGAATTGAAGCACATTGAGAAAAATAAGGCAATTTTCCACTTCTTAAAAATTAACTAGTGGAAAAGTGCATTCTCTTCGTCATGAATAAAGTGGTGATTTTTTTCCTTTCCGACAGTTATGGCGGAGATCCCGCCTTCTTTTCACAAATCTTTCGGGTTGATAGTAGATGGAGCAGGACGCTAGGTACCGAGAACATTAGTGTCATATTATCCGCATGCAAAGTAAATCGTTACACTGAATACGACAGTAAATCCGATGTAAAAAATGGCATTTTTCATCAATAAATATATTCCAAATGTTATCAATTCCTTTGTCAAACCAAAATAGTGATAATCTTAGACTAGCTCACGTAACGCTTCAAACTGGAGCATCGGGTTCAAATAAAAAGTGTTGTCCCTTTAATAAATCACAATTAAAACGGGCCATTAAACCCTGAGAGCCGATGCGAGGCATTTGACGTAAGGCAACACTCCAAATATTATTTTTAAAACGCGTCTATGTGACGTACTCACAAGGGTGAAACTCAAGTTCTAATGACGAACAACGTTGTTTAAACGATGCTTTCCTGAAATTACTTCCACTCTATTGTACTCATCTTGTCATTCGCTTTCTAAAAATGTCTTCTTAGACAATTGATGCTGTCATCTTTAGTTCCCTCTAAGCCAATGTTGCAATCCTTGTTCATGCTTCAGAATAGTTTCAAAACAACTCTTATAGTTCATTAAAATAAAAGATCAATGAATTCAGTGTAATGACCGTGTAATCTTCTTCGGATGAGGTTTGAAAAAAGCAAGCATGGGAAGAGGAGATCACTTAAAGTGCATTTTCGAAGCACTATGAATTGCTCCATTCTTTTCCTGTGTCCTTTATTGGACCTTGTAGTGCATGACCTTAGTACAGTCATGGATTTATAACATGAAATGTCATTTCCCCGTATGATACAATTGTCTGAAGGTGACGTCACCTCTAAAGACTAAGAATTAACGTTGGACTTTCATAGGCAGAACAGAACTTACTGGATAGCCGAACTAAAAGTAGCTGCCCATCACTATCCTGAATTTATATCAAGTAAGACTCGGTGAGGAGTGACCTGTCTCACCTGTGGAAACACATTTTGGTGGTTGTCGTCTGGCAAATATGTTTTAACTGAAAGCGTGTAGTTTTTCTCAGTTAAAATTTCCATGAATAACATTTTGCTTATCTGTACTTCTTTTGAATGACTTTGAATATAAAATCCTGCCTAATAAATTTTATGACTGGAGTTGAAAAAGTAACTCCGTGACAGCATTTTTCCTAGGGTTATTTATTCCTTACTATATTAGCACATCTCTTCTAATTGTGAATACTGGTTCCAGAGCCAGCTTACAAATACCTCAACAAAAACCGCCATTTTAAATGGTGTTTAATGCCTGTTGAGACTGACCTTCAAGTGCTAAGTCTTTTTTTTTTTAATACATGACGTGCATGTTTTCTGACGTCTGCAAATGAGGGATTTTTTTCAGTATTCTTGGATTCCATTAAGCACATAGTCTATATTCCTAAGTCTCCTTTGACTTCGCACACGCATTCCAAACTACTCATTATTAAGAGAATGTATATATAATCACCGAAAATAGTAGCGGTTGAAAATTGAATTTTGAACATCTTCGCCATTCTCATTTTTATCTACCCTGAAGTCAAAGAGATTTGGGAATTCTTGACATTTCAATGACATCATTGATTGCTAAATCGAAAGGTAATTAGCAATATTGTAAGTTATTTCAAAACATGAAGAGTATTTTCACAAAAATAAGATCTTCTGCAATGAGCTGTTCAGCTGAGTACACCAAAGGCCATCCTTAATGAACGTGGTGGAGAACCTTAGGGCCAACCTTTTTGTTTCTGAGCAACCGTTAACATTAAATGAAAACATTTCGTGATTATTGAATTTCATGGTTACCACATTAAGGAGGCGCAACCAGTCAGACGTCGGTCAGCCATATTTACTGATAACTATCCTACGTTCCCAGTCCGTAGATTAGTTTTTCTGTCACACCTCTCCAAGCTATCAGGTCCGCTACCTACTGGTAAAGAGTATTTCTAGCATTGCAGTCTATTTCGAAATCCTTAAGTATCCGTATCATGGTGCTCAAGTCCACCTTGTCGAAAGTTTTTTCCAAGTCCACAAATGCTATAAACGATGTTTGGTCTATCTGTAATCTCTTCTTCAAGATGAGTTTAAGTGTTCGGATTGCTTACTTTGTTCCTTTACGTCTTCTAAATCCAAACTGAGCATTGCTTAAATACTTCTCGGCTTTCCTCTCCATTCTTCGACATAAATATTTTATACTTGCTAGAATCTTTGATGCTGTATTTGTCAAGCTGATTGTACGGAAGTTTTTGTATCCCTTTCTGCCTTTTCCTTTTTGGTAAAATGACGAATATACGATATTCTTTTCGAAGTTCATTTGTATTTCTTCTCTTGTATGGAATTAGATTATCAAGGGGAAGAGCTTGTTTCCCAAGCATACTACCTTGATCAGAAAGTTTCAGGAATAACCAGTGTGGCGTTCACAGTGAACCGATATTAATTCCTTTTTGTTATTAGGTTGCCACATCTGTCCTTGTTATTTTCAGCATCATAACTTGATATTTGTAAAAGTTACGCCGCCTTGAGTACGATTACCTCTATGCGTGTTTTCGATTTTTTTAAGATTTTAACAATGGAATCAAATTTGCATCAACAGCAGAAATATTTTCTGTGCAGCAGTGATATGGTGGAAGTTATCCATTACGGAAATGAAAATCACTTGGTGAACTCCACAATTTTTTTCGTGGAGTTCACCAAGTGATTTTCATTTCCGTCAACGAGTTTGCATTACATTTTATTTGAAAAACATTCAACGTTGCGAAGACCTTGGAAATGTTGGAGAAGTGTTTCGGCAATGAAATTATATCGCGAACAAATGGTTACAGGTGGCATGAACGTTTCAGAAGTGGCCGTGAGTCCGTTGGGTATAACGAACGCAGTGGCAGACCGTTGACATCAAAAAGTGATGAAAACATTGATAAAATCAAATAAATGTTGGCCAAAAACCGCAAATTGACCATCAGACAGTTAGCAGGGAAAGCCAACATCTCATTTGGATACGTTCAAGACATTATGATCAATGAACTAGGCTTGAGACGTGTCGTTGCAATGCTGGTGCCAAAAAGCCTGAATTTCATGCAAAAAAAGGACATTTTGCTGGGCATGGTTGATGTTGCGAAAGACATAATTTTGAAGGCTGAATTCGTCCCAACACCCCAGTATTCATCAAACGCATCATTACTGGAGACGAGATGTGGGTTTTAATAAGCTAATGTATGATATGTAATCCAGACATCAAGCGAGTGAATGGTGTACACCGAATGAGCCAAGACTAAATTTATCGACCTTTTTAGCCGAAAAAGAAGGCGATTCTCACGGTGTCCTTGGGTTATAACCGGATTGTGCATCATGAATTCTTTCCAGAGAATCAGACAGTCAACAAGAAGTATTATTTGGGCGTTATGTGATGTTTCCGGGAAGCAATTCGTCAAAAAAAGACTGGATTTGCGGGCAAACAGCTCATGGATTTTGCACCACGGTAACGCTCCGTCACACTATGAAATTATTATCGGCGACTTTTTGACTAAAAACAACATAAATACCATCCAAAAGCCATCGAATTCGCCTGATTGGGTTCCCTGAGACTTATTCCTGTTTGATCGACTCAAAATACCGCCTCTGGGAACGCGTTTTATTAAACGAGAGGAGATAATTGAAAAAAAGCAAGACAGCAGTAAAGTTCATACCAAAAACCGGGTTTTAAAAATTCTTCGGTGATTGTATCAAGCGCTAGCATAAGTGCGTTACAATTGATGGAAAGTACTTTGAAGGGACAAAACCGATTTTGAAGAATAACCTTATATTTTTAATAAAATTAAGATATCAGGCTTCACTTCATGGAAGTTGTAAATATCCATGTTTGGAATAATATGTATATTGTACTTTTCCACAGAAATATTTCTGTGGAATTTCTGGAAATTTCTGTGGAAAAATACAATACACATATTATTCCAAACATGGTTATATTTTGAATTTTCTGAATAAATTCCTGAAACTTTCTGATCAAGGTAGTATTTAATAACCATGATTGTATTTCGTCAAGCCCAGGTGCCTTATTTGCATCTAGATTCTTAAATGCGGCATCAAATTCTATCCTGAGTATGGAGACAACTTTCCCATTGTCATCGACCCCGTCATCGTCCTAAGTGTTTTTCCCTGGATTTCCTTCCGTCATAAGGTTCTTTTCCTTCTATACACCTTGCCTTTGTCTTCAATAAGAATTTCCCTTTGCTGTCGCGGTTAGAATTAACTTCTGTTCTACGTTCATTAAAGTGGATTCTCACGGTTCTGCATGCTGCCTGTGCTCTTTCCTGTGTGAGGTTGTGCTGTCCTTCTTCGTGTAGACCTTGTCTTCCCTAGCCTTCCTTGACCTAGGGCTGATTTCGTTTCTTATTCTTTTGTCGGAGTCACTCCCATATCCAATTTTTAATTTCTCTTCTCTTCAATCAGGTTCAGTATTTCGTTTTTGATCCATGGTTGTCTTGTCACACATGTTCGCCAAGCCATAGGTTCCCCTGATGTTAATTGTATCCCAAATTAAAAATTTTTCCATTTTTCATCCATCTATTATTATTTTGTATTGTCATTGCTATGTATTGTATTCTTATTATTATTCTGTATAGCTGCAGAACTCCTTTTCTTTCTCCTTCACCTGTTGAAAGTTCTTTATTTGATTCAAATTTATTTACAAAGATTATTTACTTATTCCAAGCTTCTTCATTGAAAACTTCAATTCTTGGAATTTCTGTTCACTCGTCAATAGTGTTGAATTGTGATCACTGTCGATATCTGCTCCCAGAGGGCTTTTGCAGATTTTTCCTTGATTTCTAGAACGCGGTAAACAACGTTACCAGCAAGAATTGACGTATAAGGAAAGTCCGCCATGAATAGCAGGTCAAATTGGGGGAATACTTATCCTCGGGCGTTAGGTTTGGGGAAGTGTCGCCCTCGGTAGTCATGTTGACAAACGTGCAGGCTGATGACGGCATTTCCGGACGGGCTGGTGGGCGTGGGGTAATTAGGTGAAAGCGAGAATTCGTTAGAGAATTTCTAGGTGAAGAAACCCAGTGACATCAGATCATAGTTAAGTAAGGTTTAAAAAAACCCACTATCTATCCAGTTGTTCGCCTTTGATTTGAATAGGTTAGTACTTCACCCGAGGTCCACGTGTGCAATCAAAGATGAACTGGAAAATTAAAAAATAATGTCCTTTTTTTCTGTATTTAAACCATAGTGAGAACCATGCCATTCGAGAACTTTGAGAGATAGCCAGCAAACAGCATTCCTCAGAAGAACACTCTGTAAATGTAATGACAAGATAAAAGAGCGCTTTTATTTAACGCTTGTTAAGCCACACCTAAAGTGCTTCCGTATGGGACCTCATGGGTGCCATACACCCGGGTAGGAAATAGATCGAGTGTAACGTAAAACGTGGTAAAACTATAGGACTTGTGAAAGTTTGTCATGAACAACGTAGTGGTGTCACGAATTCCATTGGAGGAATTAAGTTGGGAGCCACTCGTTGAGCGTAGGTTGAAATAGAGATTAAATTCGCCAAGTAAATTTGAAGAAAATCACTTCAGCTAAGAGGTTAAGAACATACGACAAGCCAACAAGAGAAATTTTACGCAAAAAAACTCCCACGGCAAATAGAATTTTAAATTGTCGTTCATTGAAAACGCATAATGCATCATTAGTACCAAAATTGATTAAATCAGAGTTTGATCCAGGAATCGTCAAAGAGATCACGACCAGGTCAGTCAGAATAAAAATAAACATCCCACTAATTCAAATATTTATGAAACATTTTCTCTAAATTATATGACGACTTCCGACAAGAATATGGAAAAAGTAAGTGGTCAATTCCTAAGGTGCAATTAATGTAACACTATAACGCCATAGTTCACTCTTAAAATGTCATCTTGGATTTATTCTTCGTTCTGTAGATTAATGTCCACGTTGGGGAAAGTGAGATTTCAAAATAGCGATATAATTTAATGACCATCACGAACTCAATTAGGCTTTGCTTGTTACTTCTCATTTTGCAATCGCGTGTTTTTGTTAAAAATTTGGCCTTTTTAACTGGTTGAATTTAAATGGAAATCGAATCTTTCCGTCTTGCATGATCATCAGATTCAAGGCAAACCTGTTTTACAGCCTTTGGTGAAGTTTTGGGGGGAAAGATTCCGGGGTAGTGCATGATACCACTAACAGTTAAATAACGTAAGGAAAGGTTACACTGACGCAGAAATGAAGCGTTAAAGAGAAAGCGTCATTAGTGTTAAAATGTTTTTTCATGTATGGAATAAGATGACAAACTTTAAAATTACACTCAGGCGATAAGCAAAGTGTCGGAAAAACACTTTCTACAGATGTGATACGCTATTAACTCATAAATATACTTTATATATTTATATATATATATATCATAAATATTCTGTATTTCATATGCCATTTATTGTTATTTTGAATTAATATCATTAATAAAATACTTTATTTTACTAATTTTTTAAATCTCATCCCGTGTTAAACATTGCCTTTCTCATATTATTACTATTACCTTAGCTATGTCTCTCAGTAGGTTTTCCGAGGTTTTTCACTCCCCCTTTCCTGTGCATTTTTCACGCAAGTACATTTTTCTATCTACCATCAAAATTTTAGTATCTTATTTTCTTATTTAATTTTAGCGCAGTTAAACATTTATGTCCGTTATATCCTAAAACCATTCATTATGTATATATTGAATACAAATTGTAAATTTGACTAGGGGTTATGTGGAAGAAGGGACTGTTACACCCAGTCTCGCCCCATTACAGACATATTATAATGATTTAATATTATCTTTGATCGCGCTAATTGCCTACTCGACGTAAATATTGAACATCCATGTGAATAGTGAGCATCCCTGGCTTTCGATTTCCTTATTTTATATTCATTCGTTTATTTCACCTATTTTCGTCACTGTTGTGCGATCTCTGTAAAAACCTAAGAAACTGATGACTTTAATTATTTTTCAGAATTACAAATTTTGTCCTAAGCTATAAATGAAGCTCTGCCCTCTTTAAAATAACTACAATGAAATATATTCGCGTTAAACATATGAAGCTCTGCACACAACATCAGATCAAAAAATTAGTCTTACTCTTATAAATACCCATAAAATCGAGGTTGAGATAAATAAATTTCTATTTTATTTGTTAAGTTGAGGTAGATATAATTATAGCTGTAGTTCTAATTATAATCTAGTAAAAATCTTTAAAAAAGTAATCTAGCAAACATAGGGATGATGAACTATAGGATTCATACATGATAAATAATCGGTAATCCTGGAACTGATTTTCTTAAAATAAAATTCAGTTTCTCTACTTGATAAGCTTTTCATGTCTACATTTGTTTTGTATCTTGTCTAAGATTGCCTCTGAGGAGTTTTCTTATTGACGTTTCTATAAAACCATGTATTCTCTAATATTTTTTTAAAAATTACTATTAGTACCTTGCCTTCCACGACATACGACGGACAGAAAATCACGTAAACTTTTATCCTAGTCCTTGATCCCTCTTCTGTGTCTTTATATATGTTAAATCATATTTAGTGGAGTCGTGTCTCAGAAAAACTATTCGTCTCAAGACAACGCGTTGATATTTTTCCATTATTGTCCGCACGAAAGATAATGATTAAAATAGCTCTTTCGTGTCCCAAATTTTCCTAAACTCAAATTGGTCTCCGTCGCGAGGTTCCTATTCTCAGCATTAGGATTTTCTATGCCCACGAAATTCTTTCCGAGGTCACTGATGCACCCTTCCTCGGGATAATGGACTGCAAATTGAGAAGGTTTTTGAAGTGGGTATAATATTATCTTTTCTTGGAAATCCTTGGAATCCTTTAGAGTCCTTGGACAGTTTTCTTACTGACGACATGACACGTTTGTTTCAACGGATTATTAAAAGCCTTCTCTCAAGAAAGATAGAGATATCAAAATCCGACTCAAGTAGCGGAGAAAAGTTTCTCTTGCTCTGTGCAGTTCCATCGAATTTTTGGATTCTATGGAAATAATGGTGGAGGGACGATATAAATTAAGGATAGGTATTATTTTGCGCTAGTCCCGATTATTTTCGGATAGGCATTGAGTTGCTGAGACTGGTTGAGGTTCGCGGCTGAAACCGGATGGAGCTAGTAAAATAAAAAGTCAAGCTTATAACAGGAAAGCCGCTACTTTAGTTATAAATATGAGTAGTACAGTGATAAATTGCATAATTGTAACAACCGTAATCTCAGTCGTCACAGGGTTGAAAAGCGCTCGCATGACTCACTTTAATGAAATAATATATTATGTATCAGTTGAATTCTGACAGAAATGGAACTATTAACCCATAGTAATAATAGTTTAAACTATTATTAATATGGGTTACATAGTAATAATAGTTTAAACTCCTATGAATATGAAGGAAAACTAACCATATGAAGCACCTGAAGTATTTCACAATTTGTAATCATTAGTCAACCCGAATAGCCTTTGAACTGTGTCTCATCAAGATCTTAATAAATAATTTCTTTGTATTTATTCGCTTTCTATCTCCGTAGTGGATTTCATATCAATAACTTCGGATAAATTTAAGTCAAACTTGGCTAAATTAGCGTTTAGTTGAGCAATACTCCACTCTGTTGCAATTACAAGCAATTAAAAAGGTGACGTTTTAATTAATAGGCTGTTGAAGGTGAATAGGACGAAAATGGAGCGCAATTTATAGAGGCAACGCGAAAGAAGATTTAAAATTAGAGAAATTGAGACATGTATTGATATAATATCAGTATAAGACCAACATTAGTTTTTATATGGCGATCCAGACTCTCCCCCCACTATACTCCACCGAGGCGACTACAAGGGTTTAATGTAGATTAAGATTTGGGGAAAAAGAAATGGGAAATGTGGTGTAATACATGTAACAAGACAATTGGTAAGGGATCTGAATTAGCAACTTGGAGCAAACCAAGTACTTTGGTATGATGCCTCTTGTACCATTTCGCGGGATCCACACAACAAAAGAGCATGTCATCCCATCAAAAGAATGTATGAAAACTGGCTACATAAACGGAAAAGAGGGTATTGTAATGAACAGCTATTGAAGAGGGCCACATGCGGGATAAGCGGCTGCCTCTTAGGATCCACCTGGAAAATGCTAACTTAGACAATCCTCAAACTAACATTTATTTACATGGAAAGAACTACCATAAACTCTCGTGACGGTTCGCAATTCATTATGTAGGCGTTGTGACAACTTTAAGAATTGTTAAACTTAAAAAACGCTAATAACCAAGATGATGACGCGCCTATAAACATCACAACTAAACTTAAAAAATGGTTGAGCTTTCATAATGCCCTGGTGCTCTGAACCTCCCGTGTTCGTATCACTTTTATAGGCCAGTCCGCGTAAGAAAGCGACCTGTTCCTCCAGGACGAACTAATTTCAAGACGTGGAGCGTAGAATGATGACTATTTCGCTTCTGATTGGCCCGTTTTGGAATTGAAACCTGGCGCGCAAACAGAAGTGATGGCAGAACTTCACTGCGGCGGTTCGAGAAAAGAGTAAACAAAAGCTATTCCCGGGCAGTGTCGCGAGTGTCCCGACTCGCGTCAGAGGAGACCGGTGCTTCAAGTCTAAGCGAACTTTTGCGATATTTTCGCCACAAGCAAGGCACACTAGTGTTTCTTTCGATAACTAGTTTCGAAGGTTGTATGGTTATTTCATAGTACTTATGTTAACTGCTGATTTTGTTGGATTAAAGAGTGGTAAAAAAATTTACCATTTTCTTGAACGATTGACTTCTTTGAACGTTTCGCCGATCACATGGTTTTAAGGTACGCTGTTCAGCTTCATTCATCGTTCGATAATGTGTTTTGATTATAATACGGTGAATTAATACAACTTACGCTACAAGTGCTACAGCGTATATAATGAGATATTGACTAACATTTTCTGGTTCAAGTAAAACATCTAGTATAACTGAGAACTCACAAATTTACTCTAAAAGTAATTCCACTTGCGTTATCTACAACTCCATGAGTAAATAATTACATATGCTTTCCATACTTCTCATACGTTGTGATGAGTGTGTCAGTAACAATTTTAATTTCGAACCACAAAGTGTATTTTAAAATTTTGAGTAGCCATTGGACTTTGCAAATAATTAAAACCTGATACGGAATGTACGTCAGCTCCACAAGATATTGGCAAACGCACCAAGTTGATAAGTTAAAGTCAAATAGATACGAGTAAATAATTATGAGATATTCACCAGTTTATTGTTAATTCGGATCTCCTTTGGTTAAGTTGATATGTGCGCAGTAAGAAAATATCTGAATCACATGTTATGTCATAGCATATTAATGTCATGAGTAATTAAAGACAAGAACGCTAAACAAGAAAGAATATAAAAGATACGCTAACAGGCTATCTGCATAATAAGACCAATTTATTTTAGGGTGGAAAATCGAGTCACGAATCACCATTCGGATAAAAGTTCCCCTCACGACACGTTCACCGAAGTTGATTTACGAGTAGGTACATACCCATCCTATCAGGACTAACAATGGTACTGGTTTCAATTCATTGTCGCGGAATATCGTTAACTTTACCTTCTGTGAGAACTGCTAAAAATTGGCACGAAGAAGTTTAAGCCAGGTAGTAAAGGAGTTTGCTATGTTGTGGAACTTTGTTCTTCCGATTCATCGGACGTATGCATTGGAAGACGTTAACAAATAATTCCAAGGGATACAAAATGTTACCCTACAGAATTTCCATTTCTGTCACATGATAATCACAGTTTAACTAAGTCATTCAGTAATCACTTTACGATAACACGGGTCAATTTGGGGCTAAAATTTTGTCAAATGGGAATACTAAAAGAATATTTGCCCTGCAATAATTTATTAAGGTGCAACCTTACTTTTTGTATCAAACTCCGATTTTCGAAATGCATTTATATATAATGCAATTTAAAATTTTTGTGGTCATTATAAATGCAACATTTTGACTAATCCTCGTTTGACTAATCGATATATTCAAAGAAGACATGGAGACATATTTTTATCGAAAATTTGAGGCTATCGCATTGACTGCATATTATTTTTAAAAATTGGAGGTCTGATAAAAATGTTCACATCAAACAAATGACACCCTTGTGGGAGCATGCGTAACTCTCTGAATAATTCCTTTTCCATACCGATGCCCAAAAAGTTGAATTTCGTTGTAGTCTTAGAAAAGTATTTTTTCAGTCTCATCTTTTAAAAAGTAATAGCGATCCAGCGCAATATCTTAATCATCATTCCCTTATTTTATATAAATTAAGATAATCAAACGTCCTTACACTCCCGTTTTCTCAACAAGGTACCCAAAATAGAAATGGATCATTTGTACTACAAAGCCGCTTGACGTCAACCTCACGCCGAAAGGCAGGCGCATCAAGAAGCTGATCAACTACATCCCTGGACCACGTAGAAAACTAATGAATGATGGGACAGTTTGTTTTCGCATGCAGCGAAGGCAATCGTAAGAGTTATATGTCATTGATTACGGTATAGAAGACATTTCATGCTAGACTTTGTGGAACAAATTAGGAAAGTGTTTCGATCGTATGTATTTCCACAGAATAACAGAAAGCACGACCGGTTTCGACAATAATCGTCACCAGATGATGACGATTAATGTCGAAACTGGTATTGTGTGTTCTGTTATCCTGTGGAAATACATACGATCAAAACCCTCAATTTTTTTCATTATGGAATTCTACCAGGTGACGGCCGCCTCTATGAATTTTAGACTTAATGGAGTTATTTTATCATGAAATACTTGGAATAGTATTTCATCAGGGACTGAGGATGCGGACTACGGAGAAATCTGTTAGGGAAAAAAAATAAAAATATTTTGTGATATTATAGTGTTTTTCCCTAAACATTAATAACTAGGTAACGTAAAGTAAGAACAATAAAATGATCAGGGCAATCCTGAATTTGAAGTGTAGCTGACTATGGTTCAAAACGGCGCATTTGTAGTAGTATGATGAGCGTGGATGGAGTCATTTAAAAGGTGTTTGCATGTAAGAAGGTAAAATGGACGGAAATGAAGAAAAATGAATAGGTGTTTGTCGTAACAGATTGAACAGTAGGACGTTATGACATCCAAATTTTATTCAAGTCAAAACTAAAACAACATGAAAAGGGTCCACTTGTCAGTTTAGTGCTCGTTTGTAACACGGAGTACACGACCACGGTAATTGATCACACATTAAACACAGAAACTTTCAAAATAGATGCTAAAGAATGTCTATGGATACTTCTGTACCAGGATAAAAATTTCGTCTCCTATTGCCCTCAGCTCTTTGTTCTAGTTTGCATTTTAAATTCTAAAAACGACCAATTATCTCATCTCACCCCTTCAGCACACCTTAAAAATCCCTCATTTCCACCGTCAAGCTTACGTTCCGTACCCCTTCAGCCGAAAAGTCTATTTCCAACAAAGAAGCCACCCATCCTCTTTATGGTATACAGTGAATTGCGATCAAAACTTCTGGACCGATCTTACCACCTAGGACGCTCTGCCACATATTTCTTTTCCTCATATATAGTTGCATTTTCCATACAAAATACCAGTATTATGGTATTTTTCGATGAAAACTTCTGCGAGTTTTCGGGGTCTGTATCTTAGACCTATCATAGCTCAGTAGGTCTACCCCACCGCTTCAGTGAAGACGCCAAGAGTGGGGGCAAGAAACATACAACGGTCGACACAAAGCTCCTAATCCTGAATAAAGCATATATACCGTTTACCTAAATAGGTCACTAAGAATTTGTCTTTATAAGAGGGGTTATTTTTTGACATTATTTTGGAATTTTATACGATTTGCGCTCACTTTGTGGGCGGTTGCGCGATTGAGTGGAAGGGATGAGGCCTAGTTTGAATCATATCGTATTTTCATACCTGACCCTAAGCTCTTCCGACTGACATGATATGGCATGTCATTTCGGTGAGTGTATCAAGGTATTAAACTACGTAGATTAATTATTTTATGAGTTATTTATCCAATTATTCATCATCGTAGGTTATATATCCGAAGGTTGACTATTACAATACACCTGTCAATCTCTTCACATCTTAGTAGTTTGTTACAAGAATGTTTTCTATCACCTTCTTCTCATACGCAATCCTCATACTAGCTCTACAGTTATTCTCTCCCAATACAATCTTTACAAAACAGTCTCACCTCAATATGTGTCCTTTTATTTCCCCTCCTATTCTTTAATTATATTCCATAAGCTTCGATTTTCGCGTGCTTTTCAAAGAAAATTTAAATGGTAAAATTGTCCACCTTTTTTACAAATCCTGATCAATAACGAGTTGTCATAATTTTATCAGTTACTTTTTTGTAAAAATTAAACTATCTTGCTCTGTTGACTTGATATGTAATGTATTTGTGGTATTCATTGATTTGACTCCCTGAAGTGTGAATTTTCATGATGGGCTTACACTAGGAGAGCCCATATAAAACTGTTCTTATGACATTATTCAGTGTTTACCTGTTAAAACTTCGCCTTTGATATAAATAGAAAAATAAAATCATTAACCATGTAAGCATGCACGGTTGATTTTGTAATAAGATATAAACGTTAACAATTACAAGAGCAATCAGGTCTGATAGAAAAACATTGATAATTATGATATCTCTCCGCTATAGAATGTTTATTCGTGCATCGAGTTTGACTGCATCATAGGGTGCAATGCATAATTGCTGTGTGGTAATAATATATGATTCAGCATTAGGTGAAAAGCGTTGCACATGTAGTACATATTCCATAGGGATTATGCAAGATTGTCTTTCCCTCCCGATATCCGACCTCTCCATGCAGTCTGAATAGATGTATTAGTTTAAATACATTTTGTGCAACACTATGAAACATCATCATTTATCTGCTAGCGCACTCTGCTTAAAACACCATTGGTAGCTGATTCAATTGGAGTACCCGTAGAACGATGAACGATGCTGTTGATGGGTAGATAAACAGGCTATGGGTATACCACTATGCATGCACAGAAAAATCCAAGAACTGATGGTTAGCTGACACATAATACAGGAAGTATCTTGAATAAATTTTCTAAAGGACATATCCAAATACCAAGGTATGTCGCAATATCAAACGTCGTAGCTTCATACATTTGGCCGATTTCCGATAATTCATTCGGGATGTAAGGTAAGCCAGAAGGGGGCGGGCAAACCACTTTCCACCAAATAGGAAATGACGAGCTATGTATGGCATAAGGAATCATAGTAACCACATAGTCAATCGAATTGTTATGAGTATTTTATTTTACTTTATATAATTTATATTTGCCCAAACGCACAATAGTTTTCCAAATCCATTGTTTCATGATTTTTTGAAGGTATAATGTTTAATGCAAAATTTAGCAGAAATGTGGTTGCTTGAAATTTACCTAATCACCAGCCGAAATATTTGGTGGACGCAAATTAACTTTTTAGTAAAATATTTGATATCACGAAATATCTCTCGGGAGACATGCGGATGATAAGTCGTTCTTCAACTCTGGCCTTTGTAATCCTTCCGTTTCCAAAAATAAAATCCGGTTTTCCCCAAGGACGGCAAGTTAAAACCTCGAAAAGGAAATAATGGCACCGATGTAACTTACAATTACCGAAGCTGCGCTTTTGTACGTGCTGTAATTTTAAAGTTGCCTAACATGAAATCGTTCGAGGAAATAGGAAATTATACTGACAAGAGACTATACTTCAATATTTTCCGAATTCATTTTTGACAGCTACATGACAACGCATATATTTTACGAATAGATTTAAATTGCAGAATTATTCCAGTAATAGGCGTTTGAACTGAAAAGTGAAATAATTTGAAGAGTTAAACAATGTGTAGGGTTATTTTAAGCAATCCAATTTGAATAATCATAAACCCACCAAGGGACATAACACCCAAGTCTGCACTCACTTTAAGCCAAAAAAGTGGACTTATTTCCTCGAGAATTAGAGTTGATTCTCAAGGGTCAATTATTTTTCGATCCTTTGTATTTAAATATACATATTTCGGTTTAAAAGCGTTATGTCTTTCTTACCGGTGGTAAGCTACGATGAAAAAGATGGAAAATATTTTCCTCATAATCAACACGTGATTATATTTATGAAGTTATGTGTCGTTGAGAACGCGAGAAAAAAAAAGGAAAGGAAATATTGTGTGTGCATGAAAAGTGGAGAGAAGTCAGTAGCAACAACTTATCCACAGTGTGCTGAATGCAAACCATGAATCATCTCCATACAGAATTAAATCAGCGGTTGGAATGCTAACAACCAATTACAAGCTTCAAGCTTCAAGCGATACTTAGCATAAAAGTTCGATATATAAGCCATAATATACATATTTATAAGAACAACCAGATAAACAGCATTTGACCTTAAGAATATGAAGTTAAAGGTTAATCACTTACCCCTTACCCACATGTTCATCAAATAGGTAAGACACCTTTTAGGTGAGCGTAAGTTCATTTCCAATGAAATGCGAGGTGATGGTCTCCTATTGTAAATTCAAGGAATCTTCAGCAGCTCTAAGCACATCGAGAAGGGATGGTCCTTTACCCCTGGACAGGACTGCTGAAGAGCAAAGGCGGGTACTTCTCCCCTGAAAGTAACGGGAATGGTAAATTAAACCCTTGTTCTATAGGAAGGATTTGCTCTAAGCTCTTCTGAAGTAATTTATTCATTCTTCCCGTCCGGTATCCAGCCTTGTCGCCTCGCGAAGAAAAAATAAATTACCATCAACAAGAATACTTAGGTACCGGAGATTTAAACAAATAGTTAAACCTAATTATAACTTCATAGTGTAAAATGTAATTTAATATCACCCATTTTAGCACCGAAGTAAGTCGCAGGGTCATAGGAAGAAAGTGAAGAATTAGTTGACGTTAGTTTCATAGACAGTATGCTCGCCCGGCACTTGAAAGGTCGAGATTCGAGTACCGTCTTTTCTTATCTTTGGAATGAGCACTTTTCCATCTTCCTCACCATATTTTGCTCTCGTTGCTGTATGAAGAGAGCATTTTAACAGTGCAGCAATCATTAAAGGAACTGGAAGACTGGTTAGTGGGGAAAAAGGTTTGCACGTGGCACGATGATAGTTGTGATACTTAGGTATATTTAGGGGCGTGGTGCATTGGCCATTGTAGAAGGCAGAGCAGAAATTAGGTACATTGTACACGATATACAACAATGCTAAAGGTGAAGGAGGGGCAAAGGACTTTTGGAAGGGATTTGAGATTAGGGCTAAGTTGAGTTGGTAGTTAGTGACGTGCAGGTCAGCCGTGTATTTGGAAGATTGGAAACAGGTCTTTAAGGTTGGATTTGAGGAGACATCCTAAGTCCACTAGTGGAATCATACAGCCTTTCAAGAGAAACCTCAACCAATCCTCTCATTAACTCTCTTTCCAGTCAACCCTTTTGCCCTCTCTCAACGTACCCACAACCACTACCTAACCCCCGGAAAAAATCCCTCACCAACACCTTCTAGAGTAATAATTTATCATCCACCATAAACCAATCATATCATCTTCCCCCTGGTGACGACCAATGTGTCGGGTACAGGGTTGCAACGACGGGAAGTTTGTCGAGAAAAAACGTGTGTGCCAGTGAATGTACACCAGGTATGTACGCGGTGCAGAAGGAAAGGGCGTGAATTTGTGAGCTAGGGAAGATGTGGCATGTAATGAAAATTTAAAACTCTTCGTACTTAGGAAGGATTCTGAGTATCCACGGCGAACGAGGATCGGTGAAGATAGTGTAGGAATTTGTGGAGGGAATTGGGGTTTTTGCAGATGTGGAAGACACGGAGAGATAAGAGAGTACGGAGCGTTTGGCAAGGGAGGGATGACAGCCGCTGTAATGAAGGTTAAATTTGTTAATGGGTTTTATGTGAAGAGAGGTATGGAATATATTGTCACTGAGGGATTTGACTACATCGAGGAAGGTTATTTCAGAGGAAGATATATTGGCAGTGAGGGAGACCGAGGAAACTGCAAATTATTTCAACATTGGCTGACATTAAGCCGCTTACGGTGTTTTTGGTCCATATGGCTTCCTGGTTTTACACCAGACCTCAGTGGAAGAGAACGTGTTCTTTTGTTACACCATTTGGCTTTCCCTCTTCTTCCCGTGCCTGGACGTGTGAGTGACTTCCCTTTCCGTACCTTTTGTTTCTGCCCCGTTCTTTCTTCGTGCCCTCCCAAAGGGTACGGCCTCGGGTACTTTAATTCCAATTTTTAATTCGGTTTCTGTGTCAGGTGTTATGCCCTTAAGACCATCAGTAGCAAATTTTGGTAAGTAGTAATTTAGCCTTCCTCCCTGGATCAGCTTGAAATTTTTTTTAAACCCTGGTTGGAATTGGAACGGACCAAAACTTTTACGTGACCTCTCCATCCCGAATTTCAAAGTAAAAGGGCACTGTAGCTATATTTGTTATCCCTTGCTCTTTTTTTTAAAGGCAGTGCATAACAATTATAAGCAAATGACAATGTAGAAATTGAATTGAAGAATAAAATTAGAACGCAGCTAAGCTACCATAAAAAAAGGTAATTTTTCCTTAGATTTGTTTCGCCCAAGCTTTCCCTATTACAATGAGGTGCTTTGTTATTTGGTTTTGGCACAGTATTTTACGGCCGCATGCCCTTGCTAACCCCAACCATCCAGGAAAATTATTTTGAGATAAACGCAACATCCTTCCCCGGACTGGATTGGAACTCGCGACCTTTGGGTCAGTCGGCGAGTGACTTACCCGCTCGGCAAAACTGGTCGGTTCGGTTAATCAAGA
>WURS02113806.1:0-23019 GCA_011762765.2 Rhinocypha anisoptera | reverse complement strand
CAACTTAATATAAATAGAATTGTTTGTACTTTAATGTTTTACAATCTCGGTTATAATTCTATCTTTGTTTTTGTCATTTTATTACGTGGAGGAAATAATATACTTGCCATTAATCCCGCCAGACGAGGAGAATTCGAAATCCCGCCCGTGTTTTCGCGCGTTTTTCTCGAGTTGAGTCATGCCAAGAGGGGAATGGGTGAGTCGGGTGGAAGGGAAGAGTCTTCTGCCGCCTTCCTGAGGCCGTCGTTAATATTCGACTTTAATTCTCCTCGTAAAAGTGCGAGTTGCGTCACATAAGTTGGAACTGAGATTATTTTTTTTTGCGATGCGGTAATAGTGTCACTTTTTGGCTTGAACGGAGTGTCATAAACCACCTCTGCTTGATCCACAAAATCGTATAAAGGGCCGACTGTTGCAAATTTTTCTAAATTAACCACAAAACAATTCCTTCTTCTTATCTTGAGAATTTAATGGGTTTCCGACTAATTCAATTTTATGTTAAATCACATCTTCTGACCCCCGTTCCGGAAAACTAAACAGTACAAAAAACTACGGATAATGAAAATACATTTGGGTGTTCTACCATTTAGAAGATCACATGGAAATCAAATAATATTAATAGTTTGAACGTAGGTTAGTATTCGTTGATTCAAAATGAAAAAAAATTCATAACGAAGCAAAAAGATGTACATGCTATCGGAAGTTAAGTATGCAAAGGAACTGTAAAGATGAAATTACTTTCTATTCCGATTTTAATTTTCTGAGTATGGGGGTAGCGTACTCTCCGGATGACAAAGGTCGTAGTAATTAAGATTCTGGACTTATGTTGTGGAATGCGGACAGATTCATGGTGAAATTAAATGGTGAACTCCCACAGATAAATTTTTATCATGCCTGGAGTCAGGTGATCTGATGATGGTGGAGTAACACTTAAACTCGAGTCAATAATTTTTTAACTTTGGAAGTTCGCCTTTTCACTTCACCATGAATAAAAGGTGGTTGTAGGTTCGAGTCCTGCCTAGGGCACGAGTGTTACGGTTATCCTAATTGTTTTTTTCTGATTTGCATGAGGTGCTATATGACAGTAAATAACTGGGATTTGGCGTAGCGTCTCACTCTCGTTTACTCTCTTAGACCGCGGAAATATTTTTTTTAGTTCATCTTTATTTCCACTGAAGATAGGTTTGTAGCAGCCTACCAAATATGCGGTCGTATGCCAACCTCTTCATAACTGCTTAGTTCCTAACCCTTACATTCTCTATTATCTGTTTCTCGTACGCCATCCTTGGTCTACCTCTCGAGTTCTACCCTTCGAAGTTCCCTTCCAATGCAGCATTCACAGTACTCCCCTGCCTTTATCGACGAGAAAAATTAAGGCCAAGTCTCAACGCACTTAATCTGCGATACCAGTTCGATTCCTTCATCGAGTTTTAAGTATCATACATTGACGAACAAATCGATATGTGAGCGGACTTTTATTTCCCAGCGAAAATAATATCGACGGCAGGGAAAAATTCAACTATTTACCTCCTGAGCGTCCCTCTTTTTTTATGTCTCTCGAGCACGCTGTTTTCACCAGTTTCTCTTTTGGCTTCACGGTCCGTGGACTTCGTGCCGTCCGTGTTTTGAGAGGGTAGATGACAGCCATCCCTTAACCCTCAATCACCCACTCACTCGCTCCCTCTCCTCTCCCGATCCACCCCCAAGTCCCTCCTCCCTCCCTCCCTTCCACCCGGACAACTCCGAGGCGCTCTCCTCCGGCAGGATAAGAGGGGACGGAGAAGGCGATGGGCCTCCCACGCCGACGCCGTGGACGTCTCGATGCGACGGCTTGAAAACGGCGGCAGGCGTCTCGCCGGGGAGCGTGAATTTGATTGAGAGGAGGGGCTCCTCCTCCCTGTCATTACTCGGACGAGAAGATTTCGGCGCTCCGTTTCCGGAAAGTCATTTATTTTTCTCACCTGGTGTTTGTTTCCGCCCCACCCGACGAAACGTACGAGATTGTGGAACATTAGGACAAATTTCATTTCCGTCTTTTTTTCCCAATTATGTTATTCTACCTGTGGGTGGGTCACTCTAGAACGTGAGTAAAATTCGCAGTCGTAACAGTTGGTGAAAATAAATCTATATGACAGTTACACGTAATTATCGTTCCTGGACATGAGTAAATAAGTTACATACATTATAATAAAATTTAATGTTTAATTCCAGCCATAACACCTTTCTTGTTTGCTGCTAAGGACTGATTGGTTTTCCGCTAAGAACTTAATATTTTGGATTTTATTTAATTGTCAAAGCTTTGAAGGAGTCTACAATTAAAGTATACTACCACCACATTGTAATACTATGTAGAATGATGATGAGTAGGTACAGATGACGATTTATCGATGCAAATGGTATTAAGCCGATCACTCAAAGCTACAGACAACCATCGTTAAAGACAGCACTGCTCCCAAGAGCTACTAATTGTTAAAATTTCTCCCCATAGTCCATCACACTTGCTATATTTAAATATCTGGTGCTGATAATCTCAATGTTATAACTTCTTTTCAGGGTCTCATAAACAATCGTCAGCTCTTAAGTGAACTCTACCCCATGATAAAGATAACATAACCGACCACTTCTTCCACTTACGTTCCCGTTTTCATCAAATTACCGCAAATCAAAGGGACTCATTTACAATCAGCACCCTCTCAATACTTGAAACCACCTTTACCGCTCCACGCAACCTGAAAAAGACGAAGATTTACATGCTAACTCATTGCTCGTCCACCTGCTTCTCCATTCTAATGCATTCTTCGTTTTTTTAACATCAGTAAATGTTATTTGAAGCATCTTCTGTAATTTTTTTTCTTAATATATAAAGATAAATGTGCCAGTAATCCGTGTACAACCACCGGAAATCCGTAATTTCTCCCACATTTATAAATCGGCCTAAACTTATACGATATACTTAAGCACACAGAATTCTTCAGTCATCCATTTGGCTTCTGTTTTTTCTTAATCCATAATAGAATCCTTTCACGAAGCATTTAGGTGAGACCTCGTGAGATGGATCGTACATGGGTAAGAAGAGTTTTGGCTTTCTACTCTGAACACCTCATTTACTCTCGCACTCTCCCAAATAAAGTATCAGGACTCTTCTATAAATACATGTAAGTACTTATGATTGCTCACACTCACGAATCGATAGTGGTGGGACAGATATAAGAAAAACAGGCACATAAAATAAAGAAAACACTAGCTTGTTTTGAATTTTCAGTGGGTGCATAACCACCTTCTTCAGAAGTAAGAGTGGGGTCAAATGGATACGAGGTCTGTTCAAAAAATATGTGAGCTGTTTGAATTGCGGGGCTCCAGTTGGTACCAGGGGAATCCGCTTGGTGTTGCTAAATTTGTACTGACCAGCTGATGCTAATGCCGTTTCCCGACTGCAGATATCTTCATTTGTTGATCATCAACGCGGTTTTTAGTTAAGTGCGATTTTTTCGTTTGTCGGATTTCAGAAAGAATGGCCTGAAGGAACAAAGACTTGCTGTGAAATTTTGTGTTAAACTTGGAAAGTCTGCGACTGAAAGATTTTCCATGCTCGACTCGGCTTACTGTGATGCTTCTATGAAGCATACAGAATGTTTCAAGTGGCATGAACGTTTTTAAGGCGATCGACAGTCGATTGAAGATGATGAGAGTCCTGGACCTCCTTCCACGTCAACCGACAACCCACATGTCGACAACATCGGCACACTGCTGCAGCCAAATCGATGTCTGACCATCAGGGAGCTTGTTTAACAGTGTGGGATATGAGTTGTATCATGTTACTTGAGTTGTATCATGTTACACGAGATTTTGACAAAAAATTGAAGATGCACCATGTTGCTGCGAAATTTGTACCACTCCTTATTGACGGACGACCTAAAAGCCAATCGCCTCCAGGTTTGTCAGGGACTTCTTGATCGTTCAGAAGAAGATGAAACCTTCTTGTCAAGGATCATAACCGGCGATGAATTTTGCGGTCCTTGCTCCTTGTGACTTATTCTTGACCCTTAAACTCAAAAGACTCTTGGATGGAAGAAGATTTGACATGATTCCTGAAATTAAGGCAAATGCGACGAAAGGGGTAAAGGGCATCACAAAAGAAGCACGCCAGATCTGTTTCAACAAGTGAAAACACCATTGGGATGAGGGATTTGTGGGTTGGGGAGGAGAGTACTTTGAAGAAAACCCAGACATGTTACTTCTAAATAAGGTACATTTTGTTTTAAGACGTCAGACCACAAATTTTTTGAACAGACCTCGTATATATTAAAACGTGGAAATCCACAAATTCCTTGAAAAATCTTGGGATTTTTCACATATATCACATGATAGATGACTTAAAGGGTTAATATTCCATTCCAGTACATAATATGAGATTGTGAGAAATGAGTATAATTGGATATGAATTGGTCAAGTTAAAATATGCATTTGACTGCAAAATTATGCATGTAGTGGCATATCAGTAATACAAATTGAGGTAAAGAAATTTACATTTAAAAAGAGTATATTTTACCATGATAAATTATGTACAAATAGAATAGTTGTAAACCTCAAACATGCAAACTGTAGAGAAAGTCATCAATGTCATTAATTAAGCTATTTTTATCATTGCTGTAACTTCTAACTCAGGATGAACATAATTATTTTATTGAATCATAATTACAGTCATTGAATTATTGTTTTCCAGGGCACTTTTCACAGATGATATGGAAAATAAGTGAAGAGTTAGGGTTCAGCATGGAAAAAAGCAGGAGTGGGAAAATTTACGTTGTTGCCAATTACAACCCGCGTGGAAACTACATTGGTCAATTCAGTGCCAATGTTCCTCCTAAAATATAAACCAAGTATATATACTGATACCATTTATATCAGTATCATTAGTTGATGTCAAGACAGTTAAACCAAAGTCATTTTATTAATGGAACAATAAATAAAGTTTATGCATGCCATTTGGAGGAAAAGCCATTTTAATGACATTTTAATCTTTAGCCATGAAAAATCTATCAGGTCTGCAAATAGAGCATTGAAAGGGACTTGTAAGCCTGACATGAATTATGAGTATATTTAATTTGATTCCATTTAAATATATTATGCATTTATGTTTATCAGTATGACCAAATATGCATAATTGGGCATTAATGTCTATATTAAACATTCCTCAATTTATGTAAAAGTTGATGAGTTGGTGCAAAGACTGATGTATATATAATATATATTAGAGCTTCACTTTTTATGGATTGATTACAAGCATCCATAACTGAACCTGTAATACATGAGGCCTAAGATAGCACAAGTTGCGAGACGTTCAGAGATATGTATATTTTCCTCATTTCATATGTTTATATATGTATCCTTAATGAATGTGTAAGTGGTTGTGAAGTTTTGATGGAGAAGAATGGTTATTGCTAATTGTCACTAGTCATCTAATTCAAAATCTTTCACTTAAAATATCATCCTAATTTTGAGGTCTTTGATAGATTGAAATTGCTTGAAATTTTGAATGTAAGCTAATAATTTACATCCAATATACGTGATAGAAGTTTTATTTTGTGAAATTATTTTTGTCAAATAAACTATATGTATTAAATGTATAAAATGTGAAATTGCCTGTAGGAATTATTATTAAAAATCCTTTAAAAAAATCACTAGTTTCAGAAAAAATGAAGATATTATATGGTAACCCGTATAGCTAAATTGATGACACACATAATGTTTGTAGAGTGTTTATTCCCACATTATCCATTAATCATGCTGTCAGCCATTCTAGGATTCACTTGCTTGCACACAGGTGTAATTCATCACACCTTATTTTTATATTTTCTTTTCATGCTTCCTTTTGTCTTTCCAATTTCCATATGGCAAGAGAGATCAGCTTTTCATCATTCCATATTTATGTGTATTGATGTATTTTCCTTACCCTGTCATAACAAACAATTGTAACTCCATTATCAAACAATATATTTTCTGTTAAAATATTGCCAATAATGAATTTTTCAAGTATTACCGCTTGAGTAATTCACTTAGTAAATGAATATCTTAGCCCCTGCCCCTGTTGTTAGATACTTTTAATGCTGTGTATAACTAAGCATATCATTTTTCCTATCATTATGAATAATTCCCATCATTTGGATTGAGGCAATATGTTTATAGGAAATCTTCCCTGAATATTTCCAGGTGGATAGTAATGTGCTACAACATATGTTCCAGTTGTGGGATTTCTGGCTATTCCAACACCTATCTCTCTGCTTTCTCTCCAAATTAACTGAGTGAAATGACCTATTAAAATAAGTATAATTTATTAAAACAAATTCCAAGATAGCATGAAGACTTATACATATTCTGCTTTAAGTATATTCTAAGTTTATATTTAATTATATTCTATATATATATTAAGCATTCTCTGCTTAAGAGTGGGGCTGTAATTAGAAACCACTTATTGTACTAAAAGGATTTTTACTCATTCTGTTATATGACTACTCTAAAGCATAATTGTACCAATCATGTAACAATCCATCTGTAACACTCTTTGTCCTTAATAGTGTTTCATCTCTCATTTCCCTTTATATGTATACTCTAGAGTATAGTGTTTTCTCACGTATTGAATTTAGGTGTTCAAAAAATATCTTAGTGTTTTGATTGTGCTCTTTTATATTTATGATAACTCATCAATCCTTATTGAGTAGGAAAAAATAAGTCAATACTAAGTTAAACTTCCCGAGTGATTGATTCGATATTCTTAATTTGAGTTTTGTTGCTTTGTATTAAAGTATATATATAAACTGATTTTCTACATTCCATTATTATATTTGTTTATGAAGTTCTTGAAAATGAGAATTTGAATACAATAATTTATTTTGTTTACAAAGAGCAGAGTATAATATGTTGTAGCAGTTTTAAAAGTAGATGATTAACATTTAATTTTTTACTTATTCAGAATAACTCCTTGTATTTTTTCTAAAATGAAAACATGAGTTATTATCACTGGAAATGTATGCATGGAATATGTGCAAAAGAGGCAAAACAAATTTTAGTTTTCCATTTAAATTATTGCGCCATCTTCCACAATAATATATAAGTTGAACATCAGTTGTATTTAAACTTAGAAGTACAAACTCAGTTGCCTGTTTTCAGCTGAAATTCATTTGTTCCGTATGGATAATCTATTCCTTCTTTATACCAGGAATCCACAGGCTCTCTAGGGTCTATGTCAAATCCTGATTTATAAAAAATATTCTCTCCTAAATTGTTGTTGCTGTTCTCTATAACATTTCTTGCAGCCAGGCTATGTGCCCAGTTTTGACTGAAGGAACTCAGCTAAAAGAAAAGGTAGGGTAAAATAATCTCAAAACCAATATTGTGTTAAATTTTTTAAGACCATTTTAGTGAGCATCGATTTATTTTCTGTAACTACAGATCTTACCTCACTGCTGAATATCAAAGGTTGCACACTATGCTTGTTACGGTATTCATTATGGATAGCAATGAATTCTTTTATAAAATTGTTATCATCCACTTGAGTTATGTCAGGCATAGTAATTGATTTTGTTAGTAAACTCAAAGGATCAACCTGCAATATCAATCATATTGATTGTTATTACTTTGCAACAAAGGAGGTCAAAACTTAAATATTACTCTCTTGACATTATTCAGGTTCAAGCATCTACATTTATACTGTGAGGCCCAATTTCTGTCTCCTCAAAAAGTTGCATCCTCCTTTTGTAGTGTATCATAAAGCCTTAATTTTGAACATATTACAGGAGTTTTCTTGTATTACAATTATTAAGTATACTTGTTGAACACAAAGAGTACTCATACACACAATGATTATATTCATGTAGGAGAATGCAAGTAAGTACATGATAGTTATTCAGAAGTATTTTTAAGGCAAAAACAAGCTGCTTACCATTTCTACAAATTAAAATGTCCTTATTGAGGGTATTCCGCAGGAGCTATTTATAAGATGGTAATTTAGGTAGAAGAATGAAAGGAATGGGTGCTACCATAAGATATCCTGACTTCCTCTGAAGCAAGTTAAAGATGTGTGCATCATTTGGAATTGTTTGATTGTGCAGCTTGAGTTTGGGTCAAAAATGTGAACAACACTTTCAACTTTTTTTTTCACAAATCTGCTACTAATCTTACAACTTTATGCAAAATGTCACATTTTACATCTATTACTGTACCATACCAATATCCTGGTTGTAGTATTGGTTCTGGGAACCATTAGCTACATTAAGCCTTAAACAACAAAATTTCAGGATATATGCAGTAATTTCTAATTTCCATTGGAAGTATAAAAAGTAATTTTTCATAGTGAAGAAAAACAACAAAACTTTGTAAGTCCACTATATTTTATATTAATAACCGTTTTGTTGAACAGTCTACATCTTCATATACAGGATATGCATTGAATAATTACCCACATGAAGCGGGATGGGAGGAGGAGGTAAGGAGGAGAAGGGTTAGAAAAAAAGGGGTTGTGAGGGTTTAGGTGTAAGAGACATCCAGGTAAACACAAGGTTGAGTGTGAGGTAAACACAATGCAATTAGCCAGGACACCATAAGCAGTTCTTACTTATCACTAACTGCTCAAACACATGCATTCCTAGGTTGCTATATGGAGGATTTCAGGGGTGAAATCACAGGGCCTGAGAATGGATATGCTAGAGTAGTTACGGATAAGGAAGAACTGTTCTAACAAAATTTCTGATCTGGCGAAGAATCCAAGAGAACGTCATACACAGTTTGCGCCAGTAAAACACTAAATCCTTCATACATATACAGCACTATGTAACTTTAACCGCACTTTGTAATTCAGGGGTCTAAATTTTTTCGTTGGCTTCCCTTAGGAAATGATTTAATCCATGAGATTATTTGTCCTAAGCGAAGCTACCGCTCTCCCACTTAAGGATTTCAGACAGTCGTTTATCGCGGAGATTCTCACCAAACTTAATATTTCAGATAATTACCCCCGTACGAACACCACCCTAAGCGTTCTACTTTTGGCTCAAACTTTGATAATGGTATGATTATGGTGTTTATTTGCAAGAAGTACAGACTAAGCTAAAGTCAAAGAGTAAATAAATGATTTTATAAATTTAAACTGATAAACCCCTTTCTAGGCTGATAGCCTCTTCGGGTCCGGGTCTGGAGACAGACATTGATAAATCATATAATTATAGTGGTTGCAAGCAAAGGTGGGTTCTCTTTTCGACCGAGGGGGCGTATGGTCCGACATTTCCTGAGGGATGGGAGAAATTGGTAAAACACAACGACCGCCCGACAGGTGATGATTCGGGGAAGCGGCATTAGAGAACATTAGGGATTTATACCCTCTAGTCGTCCTCCGGGGAGGCGATAGTCATCCACTCGAGGGTAGTGGCTTTGTCTTTTCGTTCGCCAACCCTAAGCGTCCAATTTACAGTGATACATCATGCTAAGTATGAAAATTATTTACCGACAACTCTTGGCCTTCGAAATATTTTGTGTAAATTTTCCAACTCACCTTATCTTTATGCGACGTCTTATCCCCTTTCATGATCAATCGGACGATATAGGTATTCGAATCATCCTTTTGAGCTTCGGCAATGATGTCTGGTGAGATTAATCTGTTTGTGTTAACTTCGCTTCCCCCGGCTAGTTTTGATGCTTTGGTGTTATATTTGTCGTTTGGATTGGTTACTTCTTTATTCTCGTATATTTCTGGGCCTCTGGGACGACTAATACCTCTCGGTGTATGTTGAATGTATTGAGAAATGTCATACCCGGGTATTCCCATGGGTCTTGATCGATTCGTGTTGTTCATAATGTCCGAGGGATCTTCGGATGTACGAATCACGCTTACTTCTTGTAAGTGCGTGTCATCTCGAAACTCTTGTGACTTGGTTGGTTGAATGGTGGTAGGCATCGTGATTTCTGGAATTGATGGGTTTTTGTGTTGAATTGGTAATATATCATATCGACTGTAGTCATTTTTTTATGCACCTATTGCCCCGAACGGGCTGCATGTCGTTGCCAGGTGTATTGGAATATTGTTCGTTTTACTTAAGTTGGAGTTGGTCGTATGCAAATAATGTTTAAATGTTTTATGTCAGTAGAGAAAAGTTCAATGTTCTAATAATGCCATTAAGCACCCTATCAATCTCTATCATGCCTGAAGTTTCATTGCACAACAAAACCTTAGTAAATGCATTTTATGATTTTACTGGTTAATTTTTTTTAATGCGTTAATGAAATATTAGAATTGATTAGGCATAGCAAAGTATCATGTGAGATATGGTCGTGGCCGATAGCTTGTGAAGGACCTTTTTGGAATAACATGTACCGAAACGTAATCAAAGAAACAATTACATTCCACTAAAAGCATATTTTATTTTAAACATATTTCGCTACATTGTAGCATCCACAGAAATTGACATGGGTCATTTCCTCAGTATGTTGAAAATAAAACCTGTCTAGTGAAATGGAAGGGTTTCTTTGGCTATCTTTCGGTACGCATTATGATGACTTAGAATACTTTATTTTCATCACGACAAAATAATTGGTGAGTTGTCGTAAATATACGAGATGTCATAGAATGGAATTGGTAGTAAATTAAATGTTTATGACAAAAGCCTTTTTAGAGCCAGGGATTTAATTTTCGAAGTATCACAAATAGTATTAACCTATAAATGTAATTCACGATGGAAATTTCGCCGATGAAAAGGAAATAGTTGTGATTTCAATGCTTTTGTGTTCTGTATATTTATAGTGCAAGTTACTCAATCTTTTAACATCAACCGGATTAGATTAGGATTAGTCTTAGTTTTTTTCACAGGGTATATAGACGGAATTTCACACCTCATTTTAATTGAAGAAAAATCCAACTGGACGAACTCATCTCCCATGCCTGAGGGGGTACTCGAACCCGTGACCTTTGGGTTAGCCCAAGATCGTGCTAACCCACCAACGCAGCGGTAGTATTGACTGTGCCACCAGTCTAACCCGCCTGTTTCCCCTAAGGGGGGGGGAGGGGGTTGGAGGTAAAGATCTACAGTTTGGTCACAATGGACATCGCCAATTAGATGATTGCTGGACGAAATTGGAATTAAAGTTCTCGAGACTCATGTAAAAAATTAAGATCTGACCAAGAGTTTTCATACCCTTCCTTGCGTCAGCACTGTTAAAGGAGTTCATGGCATCCGTTAAGCTGTCGTAGCTCTTTGTTTCCTCTTTCCTTTCAGCACTTGTCTCGTTCCCTACGCTAGTTTTAACCGTTTCAAGGGTTAAAGTTGCATAGTTTTTCTCCTGTTATAAGAAGATTTTTACTCGATTAAGCACGAAAATTAGTTGCCGAAAAACAAAACATTATTAAATAATAAAACTATTCGCGTATTGACTGGTGTGCACTCTGTTAATATTTCAAAAACATTTGAATTGCTTTATTGTCATAAATTATTAAACTTTATCTTTATAGTCTGCGTGATATTATGACAAAAGGTGAAGTACCTCGTGACTTTAATTCATACATTTGTAAAAAGGAACTTTTATGTATGTGCATTAATTCTTCTCCTTTGAAAGAATATTTAATTTGGTATCAACATTCATCTTCGTGGGCTATAAAAGTACAGATACGGATCAAGCAGTAATCAGGGAAGGAAATGACGTCATAATCCAAATAATATGGCGGAAGTATACTCTACATACGGAAGTATATTACTCTAAGTATACTCTACTATAAATATTCCTACCTCTGGTAAGGCTACTTTAAATTGATTTTGGATTAATTTGTTCTTATATGACGTCAATGTATCTTCTCTTACGATTTAGACTTACCTTTTTATCAAAGAATAGTGTTAAAAGTAATAGAGAGTCGAAAGAAAAGGCACAGTCGAAACTTCGTTTCGACTATGGTAAAGGAGAGGGCCAAGTGAAGTGGTACACATTCAGGATTTTGCATGAGGATCCATAATACAAATGAATACCAAGAAGATCGAGTTAGGAATTCTTCCGTAAGTCAATAATTTTCTCATAGCATAATTAATTTTCGTTTTCAATTGTGTTGTTCGTATGTTTTCTTTTGCCCTTCATATTTAACCTATAGTTCTTAGATGATATCTATATTAATACACAATGTCAATCGCTCTTTAATCTCCCGCAATGAGAAAAAGTAATAAGAACATTGTTGTAGCTAACTAATTTCTAAACTCATTGTAGATGCATATTAACTCCGTCCCAATATTGAAGTAAAAATTACTAAGAAGTCAAATACCATTTCGACATACCTTACCATCTCCTGGTTTCTCGTACATCCAATGTTCCACCTTGCGTAGGCGTAAAATGTGACCGTCTTGTGGTATAAATGAGGGTCTCTCTTCATCCATCGATTGTCGATCTTTCCACTCTTACCGGAAGACTAACTTCGATACCCTTACAAAAAATTAAATCAAGTTCCTATAGTTTGACGATTTTCACCTGATTGTAGCTGTCAAGTTTGAATTTACATCTCGCTTTTATGAGGTTAATTAGTGCAACTAATTTTCTATATCACTGTTAGCTATTTTAGGGCTTAATTTCCTTAACTTCTTCATATACGCTATTTTTAATCAAGGCATTTGATATCTTGAAACAAAAATATATTTATTACCTATGTATTTACGATCATAGGTAAATTTTACCACCATGTACATAGAAAATTAGGTACTTACTTCGAAGTGAAGAAACACTGGAGTATCGCTTGTTTTTAATGCGGTGTAAAAAGCTGAATTCGAATGCTTGGGATATAATTCTCCCTTCATATTTCTAAGCAGTAAAAAGTATTGCCATTTAGCCATCCATATTAAATCTATTAATTGTTAAAGATTGTTGAAGGCTTCAACTGAAGTTTAAAATTATAACACAGGAATCAGCACATTAGCTGAGAAATGAAAACTACGAGAAATTTTCTAGACCTATAAAAGTAAAATGTAACAATATCAAACAGTCACGTTGCTAAGAATTAGGAAATTACGATTGTTTTTTGTTTTTTTTCTTTTCCATGCCCATAAATAACATACGCATTGCCTAAATAGTAGGTCCTTGGCTTTACTGAAATTAAAATAATCTAATTATCTTTTTTCAATTCATTCTTAACTAATAAGTGGATATACGAAGGAAGTCCTCTTATTTAAGGGTGAGAAGAGGAAAACTAAATAAATATTAAAGTGTAGGAAGATAATTAAAAAGGAAATCACGCGCACTCCCTTGCCTAGGTAATCAGAACAGCAATAATACCGTGGAAGTCGCAGGCATTCACTCACACTCCTAGAAATAACTTCCTTAGGAAGGCTTGGTTCTCGGACGTAGAAGTAAAATCATTGATGCCCCGTGAACCGACACAGCGTCTCGCCTGCTAATCAGGTCTATTCAGAAAAGGATAATAGTAATAATAAAAAGTCTTGATTGGGGCGAGATTGGGACTACTAGACTTGAGGATCTTGATTCCTTCGTGAGCCTGGGGCGCCTTGCGTGGTATGTTATTCATAAGGAGCCTTAAAAGTCTGAGTACGTGAGTGCCTGCGACTTTGCACTGTGTTCTGATGACCTAGACGAGGGAAATGTGTGTGATTTAGTGGTGGATTTAGGAAAACAAGTGTGATTTAATTTTTCTTCACGTTTATTCACTATTCATTTATTTTTATTTTTTCCCTCTTATCGCCCTTATTTAGTGCGATAATGGAAGATCCTATTATGTCATTGTTCTAAAAAAATTTAAAAATACACTGCAATTTCACAAATATATTTTATTCTTAAACTCACGACCCGAGTTTCACCACTGCGTGGCATCATCAGGTGCCATGCTGTGGTGAATCCCGGGTCGTGAGTTTAAGAATAAAATATATTTGTGAAATTGCAGTGCATTTTTAAAATTTTTAAATTCAAGATGAAAGAATTTCACAGAGTTAATCCTGAAACTATCGCTGATATTGTTCTAATTGACGTAGTAGCGTCGTATTTTCAATCTTATTCTTAACTTCTACATGACTTTTTCTTCCTTATATCTCGTCCGAAAGATTCCCTCTCCTTCCTCATTTTTCTCTTTCCCTCCACTGCTCCCTCTTCTGTGTTCTTCATCAGTTTTTTGAACCTTATAGTCCAATCCAGTTTCTCTGACCCTTTATAATGTTTTTCGGCAATAATCGGTCTACCACCACACACTGTAAAACCTCCTCATTCCCAAATTTATCACACCAAATTATTCTTTCCATTTTTTTCAGAACCACATTTGAAACGACTCTATTCTCTTTCTGTCCAAACTCCTAATCGTCTACCTATATTCCGAACCGATGCAAAAACACACTCCAGAGATAGAAGGAGAGAAGAGAGATTTAGAGTCAGAAGAGCCTCCAAGTATACCTTTCAACTAGCATTTAGTTGAAGGACTTACTTACTGGCTTAACGTCTGTAAGAAACCGCTTCTCCACCTGACTCTCCTCCTAACTCCATAGCATTAACTCAAACCATTTCTAACTCTCATTGCCTCATGTTGATCCATGTCCAGCCGTTCTATCCATCACCTGTCTGTCCGCTTAACTCTTCAATTCTAACAACGAACAATTCTCATGCTCACGGAAAATCCTGCTCCCTTTCTTTCGATTAATCTTGGAAATCTGCATTTTGTTTGATGGTTTGGTGTGATGAGTGACGTTGTATTTTTTGCTTTAAGTGTTATGCAACGAAAAAAAATGTGACAAGGCCTATAGCTGTACTCCAGCTTCTCCACGCTAGTAAATTTATTATTAGTGTTATTATTATTCCCATAAGCAGAAATCCCATTTTCATAATTCCAGTTCGCCCTATTAAACGATTATTCATGGCCCTCCAAGGCAAAGGCTAAACTCACTCTCTCTATCAAACCTATAATTGTTTTTAAAAGTCCTATTCCGTGTCTCTTGTCTACTTTCCTCTCCTAAAACCAAATCGTATCTCTCCCACTCCATCCTCCATTTTGAATGCGATCCTTCTAGTCTGTACTCTTAGTAGGGTTTCGGAAGAATGTGAATTATGCACACATGTACGAAAGTTTTCATTTAGTCGACCAATGTTCGAATTGATATACTGATTTTGAATGTTTTAATTACTTAGAAGTGCCTCATTTATCGCATGTAAAAATGGTATTTATTCATTTTAAAAGAATTGCGTTCACTTTGAGATGTATTACTATTAATTTTCAATCACTGTTATGGAATCCATTTATTACATATGCTTTGGTTGTTTACGAGAAAATGAATTTATTAAATATCATATATGAGCTTTGCAGAAGTTATGTGTAATAGTCGTCCATTTTTGGTGGAAAGACGTTACTTTTGAACTTAGTCTGAATATTACCTGGCGGGTAATAGTTCACAACTACGTACGATCCTCCGTGCGGACTTCTGGCAATTCCGACTCCGAGAACCTTGCTGCCTTTCCAAATCAGCTGTGTGAAGTGCCCTAAAATTTAATTAAAAGGGAAACAAAAGAGTTCATAATTGAATATGTATGTTGGATAAACACCATAGAAGCAGTTAATACTAGTCATCTCGTTTACTTTTACAGTTCAGTGGAAGCAGTCATCGCCGATTGGATAAGCCGTAGCTTAACGGCTAACTAGGTTACATGAGAAACGTCACGTCCACAGGAGCTCCCTCACCATAAAAATTGCTAAAATAATTTAATCCATCCCTCCAGCATAAAATGAAACCGCCTCCTTTCAGCTTTTTATGTAGCTTCAACAGTTCTTCAACAAAATGGCCTCGCAATAGCCCAGGCAGAGCTCCCCGCGACGACAGAAACTTCTCGCCCAATGTAGTGCGGGGAGCAGAGTTTGTACCCGTCGCTCCCTGCTGAGCACACACTCTGATCTCTCTCCTTTGAACCATCACCCTCATCAAAATGAGTAAACTCCACTCCCACCATCGGAGTCTTTTATTCCTCCCACCCCCCTTTCCTTCCTTTTTTATCTGTCATCCAAAAACCTATAGCGACTCTAGTCACGGGCTTTCAACATATCATCATTAAACAATATCCTCGTATTAATCTTCACAGTGGGAAACATACTTGGCTTTGGATGGAAGTCCAGATAGGTTTTTGAGTCTTTAGGCTAGTTAAAGACTCGTCATCATACGATCCCTCGCTTGAAGATTGTAATATACAATTCCAAAACAGGATGTTTATATCCCTTCCGATAGATTCTGTACACAATGGAGGCCTTCATCGGAAAGATCTCTAGCCTCCCCACACTTCTCGAGTTCCCAAAAGAATGCATAGAGAGCCTTTTCAGCCGTGAAGTTTCGGACAACACGCACCATTCTTTCATGAGATTTCCTCATCCACCGGACATCTCTTTCTCACAAGGCAGTCTCCCCCTTCCCCAGCATAAATGTAACTCTAACTTTCCCAGCACTTCAGTTCCCTGTGCACTCAGATGGTAGTGAAGAACGAGTTATTCCAAAAGAATGGTCCTAAGCCAAAAATATCTCTGTTGGACTATCTTAGAAAACTATACTCGTTCGTTTTCACTGCTAGGTATTCTCTCTCAGTATCTTAACACACAAAGAAATAATTTATTTGGAAATAATTTTTTTGGTGGTGAAGGTATATCAATAATACATGCGAGTTGCGTGATTCAGTTTTGAAGTGTACCAAGAAAATGAGAACAAGTGCATCTGCGAATCAAGCAGCAACAAAAACGAGTGGTAGGCAGTATTATATAATCAGTCATAAGAGAGATTAACAGGGTTTTCATGTAGGAATGGTACTTAGTATTTTTTAACTCGAGTAGTTTCTCAGGCTGTACGTTTTTCTGTTTGTTGTAATCGCCAACCGTTCTGAAAAAAATGTTTTTCTCATATCGATTATTTGATTATTAATTTCCTTTAACTGAGTTTTGAATCCTCCACCAGAGTATTGAATCTTCTTCTCCTTCCACCTTTCTTCCTAGGATTGTGCCTGTTTCCTTCGTCACATATCCCTCTTCCCACATCCAGGTTATCTTTCCACCTTTTCCTTCTTGGCCGACCCACACTTCTTTTCCCCTTTGGAGCATTGTCCCTTGCTATTTTCCCTTTCCTCTGTTCGTCCATTCTGTCCATGTGTTCATTCCATTCCACCTTTCTTCGACGAATCCACTGATATATTTCACCCCTCATTCTCTTCTTATATCACCCCACTCATTTCTCAGTCGAATAATTGTTTTGTCGGCAATTCTCGGCAAAGATTTCATCTCCGTGGTCTCAAGCAACCTACTGATCTTGGAAGTATCTGGTGTTGCCTCCACTACATATGTTAAAGTTGGTCTCACTACTGCCTCGTATATATTCTGCCCTTTGCTTCTTTCATTAATGTGCTTGTTTCGCCAGATAGTGGAATTAAGGCAGCCAGCGATTCTGTATTCTTTTGTCACTTGCTTTCACCCAAAGTTTGAAATGGTAAAATTATTGGATGGTTAGTATTATTCCAGTTTGTTGGCAGAAACTCAGGTGATTATTATGTAGCCAGCAGTGCAGGTTTTTCAGTTACTCTTCACTCACCCAATGGGTCCCTATATGACTCTCTTATATATAAGTGTAGAGCTTCCTTTTACTTTATAACTGGTTTAAATAGTCAGCTTCAATTCACTTTAGGAAAATTAAAAAAGTTAATACTGCGAAAGAGGGCATTGAAAATGAGCTTTAAAAGAAAGAAAGAAACATTACACAGTATTTCCCCACTAGTTGTCCAATGAACCCGTTCATTCAAAGTCGCTCCACAGATATTTCGATTGTCTTAATAGTTTAACTGGTTTAGTTGGACGTTGCTGCCAAAGAGTGAATAGAATCAAGGTCATTTGCCAAAAATAAGAAAAAGATTATCGCAGCTGACCTGTTGCAGGGTTGAAATAATTGGACCCGTAGGTATGAAGCAGGGACTCGCCATACCATGAATCGACTGGTTCTGTACCGGAAACATGCCCAGATGTGCAATAAATATTTTCTCCATATCCGGAACCAGTGCTATGAATTAACTCATCCTTCTTTGCTATAGTTTCTGCCCAACTTTGGCTAAATCTAGATAACTTGAGAGAAAGGTGGTTTAATTACAATTTGCATTATCAAATTCAAGATTGAATTGTGAACAAAATTCATGTTCACGTTCGCATTAACCATCTCACACACATCTTTAATATACGATACCTCGGAGCTCAATTTAAGGGGTTTCACACCATGCATTCGTCGGTATTCATTATGTGCAGTTAGGACGTCTCTCGCGAAATCGTCTTTGGTCAAAGAGCTTCTTCGACTTGTGGGTTCGCTTGCATTCTCCGAGGATGTAACACTGCCTTCAGCCGTCGTCTTTTTCCATTGTTCAGCGATCGCCTGCAGTTTTTTTAAGAATGCGGGAGGCAACGGTGGTGATGTTTCAGACGGGTCAGAATCTTCGTCCTCAGAAGATTCGGATCCGTCTTCATGGGGCAGGCGTGATGGTTTACCCCGAGAAGCCATGGGTTTTTCTTCTTCTTCTTCTTCTTCCTCCGAGTAATCAAATCCAACTTCTTTCGTATTTTTCCCCATGGATTCCGAATCCTTATTGGAAAGCGACTTCGGCTCGTCGAGTCTTTCGGATTCCGATGTTCGTCCGGGGTCTCGCCTTTCTTGATATGGCAGTGAATTTAACCGTGACTGGCTCGGTTGCATATTTTTGGGAGGTCCCGTCCTTCTGCGACCTGAGTTAGATTGCAGCTGTCTTAGTTCTTCGAGTACCAAGCTGTGATCTGGTAGTGTCGCGTACGTTCTCTCCCCTGATGGCTTTCGAGTTGATTCAGGGGCAGTTAAATGTCCCAGGTTGTTCGGACTGCTGCTCAAAGAGGTTTTTCTCGATCCTTGGCCAGATGAACGACGCGAGCCAGATCTAGATTCTCGCTCCTCCTCTGTGATTAATCCGTTGTCGTCGTCCGCGACCGTCGGCCTACCGCCAGGGAGATATCGCGGTGGATTAGTAGGGTCCTCCTTGATTTCCGATACCTTTCTCTCCCTCTGTGGATATTGGCCGGACTCGGGATTTTTGACTCCCTCTTGTGGACTTCGATCAGTTCTTGGCTGAGCCCGGCCCTGATACTCGTCGAGACGAGACGACTTTCGCCGAGTAACTTCTCTGTCAACTTCCTCCAGGCCGCGCGGGATTCTTCTCGCTTCCGTAGACTCCTTTCGCACGAGTCCAGACCGGTCTTTCAGACTTTGGCGGAGAATGTCAGACCCTGGTTCGGACGGACTTCCGAGCTTATCATCTTCGCGGGTCTGCGGAAGAGTAGCTCTTTCTCGGAGCCCCTTTTCTTGTTGGTCAGAGGAGTTTCTCCACCCTTCTTTTAGTGGTTGCCTTGTTGTTTCCGACGGCGTCTTCGACTTCTCTGTCAGTATCGAAGGTGTTACATCAGATGAATCCAGTGCTTTTGTCGACGTCGATGGAGTTGTGCCCCAGCTCTCCTTATGGTGGCGATCATTTGGTGGATCTTCTTTCGCCTGTGTCTGATATTGTGGCGGGCGTGCCCTCTTCTTGTCTGTATTTGGAGCCACTGACTGTTCCATATGCAGTTTTTCTTGAGGAAGAGAAGCGTCGTATTCAGCACCCTCCTCGTTTCGTGTTAACCCATTCTTTTTCTCTTCCAGTGTCAGCTCGTGATCTACATAAAAAAGTTCAAAGAAACGATTGAGGCATTTTATCGTAAAGTGAATCTCGTAAAGGGCAATAAACATTTCGTGTTGGCATAACTCTCCAAATAAAATCTTTAAGTACGCGTAGGACATTTTATCTTAAATGACCGAGTTCCTGTGAATGAGTGGCGCGACTATCATGAATTGAAAGTATTTAGGAATGGTTTCATCTACAACAATATTCGAAAAAATTCAAGTTCTCATATATGAATTTATTTTATTAGTTGTTACTGATTGGGGCGTAGTAAAGAATAACTTTCCAGTTAAAAGTTTACACATGTATAAGTGAAAATTCCGGCAAAAAATTACAGTATATTCTTAGTGTTAAATGAAGGGTGACATATTATTGCTTCCCAAGGCAAAGGTAAACTGTAAATTCGTGCGAGTTGTGGAATTGTTAATATTTCAGGAATGACGTGTACACTGCGTATGCAAATTTCCGAAGTAGGTAAATATAAAGTAATTACCAACAGAAACATGTTCCTTTTCCAAGCCATGTTCTAGTCCAGGACCTCCAAGGGCTTCTGACATAGTATTGAAAGTTTTTCTTGTTATTTTGGTGTTTGATGTTTTCCCTCTTTCACTTATGGCGTCCATGGTCTCCACAGTTACGGTGTCATACTTCTTTTCCTGAAATTTTACTGTGCAAATACTGCAAAAAAGCCAACGAACGCAATGGGAACCCAATAGCAATGCAGACCCAAACAAATACATTAATTTGGGGTCAAATTAATTAAGAAGGCAATGTGAGTACTTTGACAATTTTCTAGCAGAATTATTACTAGATTACTGTCAATAATACTGTCTCATATATATGAAACACATAAAAGGAAGAGGTTAATAAAAATTGCTACCCGAAAAACAAAGTTCTGTAGAATGTAAACGTAATAAACAAGCAATTCAACTACCTTGTTGTCATCTCTGTACTCGAATGTCCATTCTTCCATCGTTCGTCGCTGCAAAACGCGACTCTCTTTAGGAATAGAAGTTGGCAGTTCCGAGCGATCCATTTTCTCTCGGTTTAACTGAAACAAGAATAGTTATTTTATATTTCCTATGTCCTGTTATTCATGTCACATTGTAATAGATATTATGCAATATGCAGTCCTCGAGTCTTCTTAATTAAACTTGTGGCCTTTTCGATGCGCGTTTGTCATTGCCACTTTACAACCCTAAACGAAATCAATTCCATAAACGTGCTAAAAGTTTAATTTACCTGTTAAATAGCACCTCCCCAGGAAAAAATAAGTTTGACTCAAGTCGACAAATTTTCAGCGAAATAATTTTAAAAGTTTAAAATCGATGTTTTAATCGAAGTGTAATCAATATTGTACCTATTAAAATCTTGAAACTTATTAATGACATAACTCCTGTTGTACAATCAGAGCAAACCATCATAGACCTGAAATATCTATTAACCCCATATTTATTTTTTCTCGCTATAACTCCTTTCACGCTGTTAACCGAGAAAAAAATTTCAGTTGGATAATTAGCAGCCATTTATAAGTCAGTTCTTAAGTAATAGCAAATATTCATGAATAATTATGTGCTTAAATAGTGAATTATCGGAGTCTAAGGATTTCGTATTAGTTCCCTCAAAAATTGTACTGTGTGTGAATTTTAATTTTTTGCATTTAGTGTCATTTTTTTCCATTAAAGGATTACAATCAGTTTGTCTTCCCCATAACATTCTCCTTCCCAGGAACTATTGGTCTTACATTCAGTTACTGCATATCTTAAAATTTGTTTCATGATGTAATGGAATGTCATAACAGTCTAAATTCTATGGCTAATTGAGGATAATTTAGCTGCGTAGTTCAACTTTATAACTTTCAATTATATCAATTTCCATCAAAACTCTTATTTGAAAAATAATGTTAATTTGAAAATAATATTAATTTAATAATAATTTGAGGAAATGTGCTTTCACAGATGTTAGCCAAACACCTAATTTCCGATTTTTTTTCAGCTGCCTAAGTCTTAAAATTTTTAATGAATTTCGTACATTGAACAATTGAAAAAAATCGAAGAGTTGATTTTAAAAAGTTAATTATTTTTTCTCGTACATACGGTAGCAGGCAGCGATGGCAATTTTAGAGCCCATTCAAGCTTAAACTCTGAAGCCAGTGGCATAAAAAATTAATATTGAATCTTGTATCTACAGAGTGGTAGATTGTGTGCTGGATAGAATTAAAAAAGTGAAACAAAGGATAGTTAGTAACAGATTGAATGAGAATCCAATATGATCGACTGAATGTGTTCATACCTTATATAATAATGAAATAATAGGGTGTAACGTGGTTGTCTGCCTGAGTATCTTCTGTATATCTCAGCTCACCGTTTTCCGCCACTAGTTGTTGTCATCGGAGTGCTTCCACACGAAACACCTTGATTTATGCTGATCTGGCATCAATTTCAAGAAATAATTACACATTTCACATTATTTGTGTTCATACTCATAGTAATGTGAAATTTTTATCATTGTCTTTCATGTTATTTTAATATTAACTTAAACATATAAGAATGAAATAACATAGAGTGATCGGACTAAATTTACCTTTAAAAATTATAATTATTTCCGTATTCATTTGTATTTTTATAAATTTGAAGACTTCTTACTGCACACGTAAGTGGGTATTCGTTTTGGTTGCACATTTTAAGAACATTCAGCATGTCTTATTTTCTGGCACACTACAATAAAAAAATGATAATAATTTGCTTCGCACACCATGTTTTCATTGCGCTGCTAGTTGCGGCATATCTTTAAATTTAACAATACATTAATGTAAACAAACAACCGCATTCACAGCAACTGGAACGATCTAAATAATGTCAGTCGGTGTAGAATTAGAGGATTCCCGTTGATTTGATGACATCCCATTTTGATGAGACACATTGGTTACGGCAGAACCAAATCTATTTACATTGCCATCGCGGGATAGCGATCACCAATCTTTAAGTTACCTGCACACCATTTGGGATCTAATTGTGGTCAGATTAACCATTGTAGAAATATAATAAATAGATTTTGACCAACCTATTTATCAGATTTCTATAACCGGTTTATACCTAAGAACTTCCATCTATGAACAATATTAAATTATGACAATGGAAAAAAATATTACAAAAGCAATTTGAAGCAACGACTCGATTCGTATTGGTGAATTTTGATCGATAAATTTTTATTCGGATTGCCGTCATTAGTACATAAATCCGAAGTTGGTTGACCACAACCCTCCATCCTTTCCTATCTAGTGCTATCTCTCTCCCATTAGTAGTTCTTCTTTCTAACGTCTCT
>WURS02113697.1:0-23020 GCA_011762765.2 Rhinocypha anisoptera | reverse complement strand
CTCTCTCTCTCTGTCTGTCGGTCGGTGGGGGTCTGTGTGTGTGTGTGTGAGTGGCGGGGGGCGGGGGCGAGAGAGAGAGAGAGAGAGAGAGAGAGAGAGAGAGAGAGAGAGAGAGAGAGAGAGAGAGATGTCCGATGGCCTGGTGGCACCTCAGCTAGCTCGGGCAATCATTCCGCTGTAGCACCACCTTTCTCATTTGTCGTTGGTCGAATTTGAATTTGCGTGCTGCACTCGCATTACTTGGCGCTCGGCCCCGACACAATCTTTGGCAAGAGAGAGAGAGGGAGTCTAATTGGTTCGTCGGTGGTGGGCCAGACGATTGTTTCCAGTGTAGAGCCAATTGGGCAGCACCACCAAGAGCGAATAACCATGCGACGTGGTGTGATGATCACGCGGAATCACCTCGGATCACCTCAACACGCACACACCTTCTTGTTGCCAAGGCTAGGCTAGTCGGTGCACTTGCCGGGACCTAGTATTCCAAGTATAAGTGCGCGCATTAGACACAAATTAAGCTGATTTCAAGGTTCACTGAACTTGAGTTCACACCACCTAAACGCGTACAGGTAAAGAGACGGGACTCAAATTAGCCGTAAGAGAGCTGCGGATTTTGTTGTACGAATTACACATTAAGCCTTCTTGATGATAATGATTGCGGTAGTGGTGACGTAAATCATGTTGATCACACTTGGACTTTGGAGCTTTTAAAGCTTAATTTAAAACCAATTTCAATTTAGATTGATTGGTCATTGTAATATCTTTGCAAGCTCTAGCGATCTCTACTCCATTCATGCCAATTAAGAATCTCGTACGTGCGCGAGAGGACGAAAAGCACTCGAGTGCACTTGTAATTTGATTCTCTCCAGGGCTCTTCAAAGCTTCCATTCCTTTTGTAGGGTAGAATTTTATTTCAAATTGAACCGTCCCGCGGGCTGGAACTAATGATGGTTTGCTTTTAAGCTTCCGAGCTGGTGCGATGGGTGCGAGCTTTGACATTCCACTTAACCAATGGCTTTTGTGGTGTCAATTGCCACCCGGCGATGACGATGACGCTCATCATGATGATGTGGCTTCTCCACTGGTGTCCCCACTGCCGCTCAGGCACTCTGTCCTTCCGTGCAACCAGTTCATTCAATTGACGAAATTAAAAACCCAAGTGGGAGAGAGGTAGAGAGTGAATGAAAGTGAGATGATGATGAAGAAAAGAGATGAGCCTAGCAGCCAGTTGAGTGAGAGAAAGAGCGAGAGTCAAGCAGGCGAGTCAAAATGGCCACAGATTGCAATAAATTAAACATTATGGTCTCTGTCTGGTGGCGCCGAGTGGGATGGTGGGCGCGAGTCACTCTGCTTTGTAGTGTCTCTCGGTAATTCATCCTACGGCAGGACACTAGGCCCGATGTGCACAGCTAATGACACTGGAGGACAAACTTTTGCCCTCTCTCTCCCTCTACCTCGCCGTCTCTTGGTGCGTATTGTGAAATATGGAAATTGTACCCAACCAGCAACACAAGTGGAGTAGACCACTCCACTTCACAGTGTAATCATTGTCCTAATGGCGGTGATTTCGATTCAAGTCGAGCTTGTGGTAAACTGTTCACTAGTGTACAATGGCGGGAAATACTAAACAAGCAGGGTTAGAAGACATGGATCAGCTTCAATGCATGTAGAGTTTTTACCTTAAATCACACACACACACCGTAGTTGGAAGTGAACGAATTAATTATCTCACTCTTTTGTTGGTCTTTTTATAACTTGGAATTTTGACATGCGTGTGAGTGCCACATTATCTAGTGGCGCATTTGACAGTCATCATCATCATCATCATCATATCATCGTTAAATCTACTCCCCATCTCAATTTTCGTGTCATATTAACACCATACACCATGTTAACAATCTCATTCCATCAAGGGATTATAGTAACAGTAAAATTATGATTAGATGTTATTAGGGGAGAAAAATGGTCAATATATTGTTATAACAGAGCTTGATTTAATCAATTTCACCAAGCAATTTAAGTTATTATCAACTTATTAACCGCTGCTATTATATAGCTTTGTTGGTTGATGTCACATCAATGATGTGTTAGTTTTTCTAAAACCTTTTACTAGGTGGCGCTAACTGTGACTGATTTAATTTTATCAAACTTTTTTTCTAATTTTAAAATATCAAGCTAATAAGTAAATATTATTATATTTATTTATGTTATGTTATCGTTATTTTTATAGAATAAATTTTGGAATAGAATTTTGAGATGTTGAATATTGCAATGTAGATAATTGCAAGCTACTATAGTTGGTGGTGGTATAGCACTGGTGCGAAGAGTGAAGACTCATTGAGGAACAATTAGCCCAATAGCGTGGCTGTCCATAGCAGGCCAACTATGCCACATCGTCGAATTGTGTTTGCAGTATTTCCTGGACACTATTCGAGTTCACCTTATTAGGAAGTGTTAAATTGAGCTCAACAGCAAGAGCAGTAGTCTGAGGACAGCTGAGAAGCCGTAGTGGTGTGCTGCTGCTGTCATCCTTGCGGCCATCGTCCCTTCTCGTCTCGTCTTCTCGAGCACACATCATAAATCTGGCTTGATCGAGGCAGTTAAAGTGAACTGGCACGCGCGCTCGCCTCCACTCTACGGCCCAAAGTTGATCCGATTTTATAATCCTCTCCACGGTCTTTTTGTCGTGTGTGTTTGTCTGTCTGTGTATGTGCACTTTGTTTGTCTGTCTCGACAGCGTCTCCAATTGAAAAAAGAGGGGGGTAGGCTTGAAGCGAGCTAAAGATGCTCGAGGGTATTAGTGCACAACACCATCAATGGCTTACGAGAAGACAAAACGACCAGATGGACAACAAAAAAACTCAAATTCTCCCATACCTCGCACAGGCAATCTATTTAAAAGCCTGTCAGGGTTGCCATTACTCAAAAAAAGATTCTGATGATGAATTAGAATTTGTGTTCAACTACCATGATGATTAAAGATGATGAAGTGGCTAGTTGCTCTGGCTACTTGTCTTGTCTTATCTTCTTTTATACTGTGTTATCTCGACTTATACGTGGGTATAAATAACACCAAATATTGCTTTTAGTTTGCTTACAAAACATAACATTTTTTGTCAACAGATGTGATCGGTACTTCGTGACTCTGGCGTGGCGAGATGGTACCTGTGTTCTTTAGAATTTGTTCGCTTCTCGCGTCTTCCATTGTGAGCCTTAGCTCGAATGGGCAATTAGCGAAGAGGCGGAGGATTGAAACTGAGACAGTAGGGGGGAGAAGAAGAAGAATAGAGGAGAGATAGCTGGGTGGATGGAGGACAAGTGGCTCTCCCAGAATGGACATAATGGAGCATGTAAGGGCAACAATTAGCGAAACCCTCGAGCGCAAGCAGTGGGTTGGTTGTCTGCTCGGGGGCAAGCTCGAGCACGCCACTCTGGTGTCACTGGTGTCATTGCCGATGCTCGGCACGGTGAGCAGTTTCACCAGACTGGTGACAACTTCAATTGCCCGGTGAAGACAGATAGAAAGAGAGAGACAGTCTCCGACAGACAGCTGCTTCTACAATCGACCAACGTGACAATGGCACCCGTCACCGCCACTTTGCAACCAACCGGACAGCACCGACTTCATTCGTAGTGATCAATGCAGCATACTAAACACCTAACTCACACCACCACTTGGTGTTCTTTTCGCTTTCCAGTTTGTATTGCTATACAAAAATCCATATACATCAATTGTTAATGTTCTGTGTGGTTCATGGTCCAAGTTCCCTAAATGTGTGTATGTGTGAAATAAAAGGAGTATAGTTTAGCGCTAAAAGAACCTTGAATTCGTCATAGTGATTGAAAACCCGAAAAAACAAGTGCGAAGAAAAACATGTCCTAAGGCAGTTAACTACAGCACGAGAAAAAGGAGAAAACAGAAAGACAATCTCGAAATGTCATGCAAGCAGAGCTAATCAAGAGGGTGGCGGAGTGAGTCTATGAAATGAAAGGAGAGAGAGAGAGAGAGAGAGCTGGCTCGCGCAGACGACGGGCTAATGAAGGAAGAATGATGATGACGGTGATGATGATGTATACCTGGAGAATGACAAATTTCGCTAAGATGGCACACTATAATTATCAAGTCACAGACAGAGGAGACATTGACGATGAGGTAAGCCTGACAGACGTTCAACAGTGACTTTCGCTCAATCGATCTCGATTTCCCGCTCGCTCACCCGTACGATCACATGTTGTGCAATCGATTGTGAAACTTGGTGGCCCTCACTCTCTCTCTCTCTCTCACTCACTCTCACGAAATTTCAGGTGCGGGGCGATCAATCGGTGCCGGCGATTAGATTCCAGCTAGTAGAAGGGAGAGTTCTTAATCAATTTCGGTTTGGTGGCATCGATCGGATGCCGATTGGACGCGCAGTGGCGATCGACTCGAGTGTCTCACACCACGATCGAGTGGCGAGACGAATGATAAGATGCGCAAGATTGAGAGATAGTGAGAGAGAGAATACTATGATTGGCTTGGATCAGTGGTTCAGCCGTCCTGGTGCAACTGCCCGACAGGGGTATGTCTAATGTCGATGTCACGATTGATTGGCCAGACGAGTTTATGAAACGAAAACAGAGAGAGAGAGAGAGAGAGAGAGAGAGAGAGAGAGAGAGAATGTGCCATGAAACGATGTTTCGACTGGGTAGCACTTTATCGCGAGAAGCATGCAACAAAGACCTGATGCACTTTTCGAATATAATTGAGTTTACTGGTCGAATGAAGTCAAGTAGTCAGTCTCGTTTGCTTGAAATCTAGAAATGCATAGAGAGGACGTATTTTTCTATACGTATGACTGTTTGACACGAGTCAATTGCCATTGATCAACTCGACTCTGGTTAACTAGTGGCTGAGGCCTCATAACCATTTCTAATTTGGAACATAGTTTAGTTCTAACTGGCTCTATTCACACAAGGAAAAATCAGTTGTCACATTCTTGCCTATTTGTTTCTTTCCCGACGCTAAGATGTTACTTTTTCGAGATTTTGCGAATTGAAGACAATTTCTTAGTTTAGTGGTTTACTCACAGAGTGAGCTGCAAATATATTTGCAAAATTGAACAATTGCGTTGTGTTGCAAAAGATAAGAATGTTGAAATTTTGTTTAAAACACTTTAATACTAAGATTCTATTTAACTTATTAACTTAGGTTAGAGTAGTTAAGACTGCTATGTTAGAAATAACTTAAAGAACAGCAAAATTCATTTCGGTAGTTATCGATAAGTATAAGATATTTAAAATATAAGATATGAAAGTTAGCTTATACAGTTTCCCCTCAAACTTACTATTGTATTAAAGGCATTAATAGCATTTTATTACTGCCTTCTATTTTTCTTTTATAAAAATACGTTAGTTTGAGGATTTACTGTATACGTTCAATCAATAGACGAGATGATCTCTTAAGTATAAATGTGCAAAATATTAGCTTAACAAACTATATATGAAGAGAAAACGTGGAGAAAAAAGACAGAAACGATGATGTCACGATTGATTTGGCAGAGGAGAGCGCTTGCAAGTGATGCTGGCGGCGATCGAGCCAGCTGAGGAAGAATTCCATCTGCCATCGGCTGCAGCACTAATATAATAGTGCGGAGTTGGAGTTCACCTGACATCCACTGGTGGTGGTGGTGACCATCGCCACGAGAAACTCGAAGCCGCACACAGTGGCGTCAAGCACGAGGCGAGTGAAGGGCAGCTTCACTAACACTTTGGACCGTGGTGCAGGCACGCAATTAGGATTGCTCTGATCGCACCCAAGCATCTGTCCATTTCTCCTATCTCCTAGTCATTCGTCCACCGCCTTACAGCCGTAGCCGCCAAATCAATAAGTCTTCTTTCCAGCCTTTTCATCTTATTCTACCTCATCGGTGAAAGGATATAATTTTCAACTTGGTGCCTCCTTAACATCACAACGGACCACTTGCCTGTCGCACGATCGCACACACACACTAACCCTCATCAACGTGTGGGGGGTAATACTTCGAGCAAACAAGCCACTTTGAGTGGGACACACAACATTGTGGTTCATGTGAAAGCGTGAAACCAGACATCAACGAGCTGACAAGCGGCGCTTCCAATTATTTGCCCATTACCGATCGATTTTGAGAGTGAGAGAAATAGAAAGAGAGAGAGAGAGAGAGAGAGAGAGAGTAGATGAAGAAGAAAAGAAAGCATCGCACACACGCCTCCACTCAAGTGAATGTCACAACATTGAAATTCGAGGCAAGATTGATATCTTGACCACGTTTGGCACATCCGGCTAGCGAATAGAAAGTAGAGGGCGGAGAGAAAAGGATAGCAACGGCATCATTGATAATTCTATTACAAAATGCAACCTGACAAGTAGAGGTGCCGCACTCATCTAATTACTCTCGTACAGTCGGACAGTGTGTTGGGTGCCGATGCTTCGAGTGTGGGAGATACCATCGATCATCACCGCAAGCGATCACCAGTGAAAGCTGTCGTCGATAAGGAGTGCGAGAGGTAACGAGACCAGTTGATCAGACATTTTCTCTCTTCTCTCTCTCTCTCTCTTTCTCATCATAAATCTCCACTTGATCAAGGACACGACTGGGGGGCGGCACTTCTTGAATCGTGAGAGCATCGACCAAAGGGCCAATGCCAAAAGTCACTGGGCGCAATAGCCACCGATGCAGTGATGTGAAAGCAACGAGACTCATCATTATCAATTCAATACCCTCGGTAACGAGCCACCGCCGCCGTCGTTTCAGCCAAATTGCTTTGACTCTGACCAAAAACTATTAAAGAGTGTCTCATTATGTTGGTCCTTGCTTTTCTAAGGCAAATTTTTTTCCCTGCCAATTTGGAGTATTTGATAACTTGAAAAGTTGCTTTTTATATGAGTTGTCTTATAAATCCGCACATGTGGTTGAGAAGAAAATGAATGGAAAACTTGTTCAATTTTTAAACCAATCTTTTTACCGTAAATTTTAACAAATTTTTCGAACAATATAGATTTATCACAAAATTATTTAGTTAAAAAATGAAAATAATTTAACAATCAAAAATATTTTTTATACTTAAATATTGTTCAGTGGCGTTTAACATATAAACTTTATCCTCTTCTCCTAACCACAAAGAATCAAATTACTAATTTGAAAGTTAACTTTTTAGGTTGACTCAAAAGTCCGCCATTTGATCACCCCTATCACCCTAGCTCCCTTATCACCTCAACTCTGTAGCTCTTTTCTGTGGTATAGAATACAAAAAATTTATTAAAATGAATATATAAGTGTAAAATTACAAAAATCAGAGAATGCACAAAAATTAATTTAATTCTGTATAGGGCCGTTGTGGTATCGACAATGTGTGTGTGTAGAATTATATAGAAAAAACTTTATAAGAAAAAAGATTAATCCAAAAAATGCTTGGATGGTGACATACACGTGAAGATAATGAAAGGATAAAATGCCTTATATATATTTATATAAAATAATGAGAGTGATGAGTAGATGAGATGTGAGATGCAAGATGTGATTGAAAATCAAATCAAAAACAATTTACAATAAGAAAAGGAAATAATAATAAGAAATAATAAAATAAAGAAGAGAGAGAAATTGCAATCAATAGAAAATAATAATAATAATAATAACAAAACTGAAACAAACAAATTAATAAAATATAATAACAAACAAAAACCAATGATGATGAAGATGAGAGAATGAACGAGATTTGTGAAAAAAATGTGACACTGGGGTATCGATGTTCAAAGTGGTGTAGGCCAACAATTACATTATCTTATTTTTTTGAGACAAGTTGAGATCTTATCTCTCACGCCAGATTAGGATGGATTAGAGTTCAGAAGATGAGAGGTCGAGAGAGAGAGAGGGTGCGAAGAGAGTGGAATTGCTTCGTTTGGCAGGGTTTAGTTTGGTGTGAGGCCATTCAATGCAATGCATTTTGCGCATGCGCACGGGTGATCACTCCATTTGAGCCAGACTTGGGGAGAGTTTTCAAGAGAGAACAAAAAAACTTTTAAAGTTTTTCTTCTTTTGGTGAGAAAGTGTACGGTGTGTGCGTTGATACACGTAGAGAGAAAAAAGAGAAAGTTTCGGTATGATATTCAGGGTGAATCATCAAACAAAGAAAAAGGAAGAAATGCGCGAAATTTTAGTGTGATCATCACTCGTACTGATCATCAGAAGAGAAGAGAAAGGCTGACTCCTTCAAAGAAATTGTATAAATTTATAAATTATAATAAAATAATAAAAATAAAATTAAGAAAGATCTCTAAGAAAATAATAATGATAATAAAGACATAATGTATATAAAAAAAACACAAGGAATAAAAATTTGTTTGAGACAACCGAAAGCAAGATTTTCCGAAAATCGAAAAGGATAGTGAAAGAGAAAGATGACTTGATTGAGATGTGGTTTGGAGAGGAAGAGTTTGTTTTTGTTTTCAACAAAATAAACCAAAAAAATAAATAATCGCTTTGTGGAGGCGGAGGGGATGAGATGGGGGAAGCAAAGAAAGAGAGAGAAAGAGACATCCGGCAACAACAGAGATAAAGATCTAAAAGACTAAAATAATAATAATAATAATAAAGCAAAATTGCAAATAACGAAGTTTCGAAGCAAGACGAGCCCACTCGAGCAAACTTTTGTCGAGAAGGATGCTGCTTTTGACTATTTTGGATGGACTACAACTGGGTTCCATGAGAGTGCTTCATTTCCACTGGTCACTTGCTCACCAACATTCTTCTTTCCTTGCTATAAATCGCATGTCAGATGTAAAATCAAAGTGGAAGAGGAGAAAGTTAACAGGCACAACCAGAATGGCGAATTGTGGTACTGAGTGGCGCAAAGATGATGGGTGATGCAGATTAATAACTTTTACACAGGAGAGAAGAGAGAGACCGGCGAAAGGAAGAATGAGGTGTTGGGAGCGAGATCGATCGATCAAATACGGATTCACAGTGTAGAGTGACAAACTGTCAACAACAAAAAAGATGAACTCTCGGCGCGAGTGGCTCTAGTCTCGACCACTTCGGTCCGGTCTGAGGTGAGAGGTGGGCGGGGTGAGAAGCAAAGTGAACACAGAGGGTGCACCTTGATTATGGGCACATGTACTTATGTCAATATCAACTTTTCCAAAGAGAGTGGGTATCTAGGGATAGTGACAATCTACTGCTGCTAGTGCTAATTTGTTCACAGTTGGAGGAGATTCAAAACATTAAAATAAGTTTGATATCATGATTTAGTAGATGTGCCCATTGTGCAACACAACACCAACTCAATTGCAACAATGTGCACTTGTTTGCAGTGGTGAAGAGTTTGGTGTGGTGGTGGTGCTCGAGGTAGCCAATGCCGTGCTGATCAGAGCAGGCGCCATCGGTGAACCCGGGATCACTTGGCTCATGTGGCGTTTCATGTGCAGTGCCAGGTGGTCGGATCGCGAGAAACACCGTTCGCAGTGCTTGCACTTGAACGGTTTACTTCCTGTGTGCTTGCGAAAGTGCCGTGTCAGCTCGTCCGAGCGTGCGAATCGCCACTCACAACCTTGCCACGAACATTGGTACGGTTTCTCACCTGTTTGGGAGAACGCACACAGAGTTGGTTAGCAATGATGCGCTCGAGGTTGTCTCTTTTGAAGAAGTTGATAACTTACCAGTATGTGTGCGTTGATGCGCCTTGAGGTGCGAGGACTTGGTGTACACCTTCTTGCAGCCGTTGTAGAGGCACTTGTGGATTCGGCGCTTGCCGTCTGCCGAGAGTGAGCACGAAGAAGTGGGTGTACCTGGTGAGGGTTGGCTCACCGGACTACTAGGTGAGGAGCACGAAAGACCAACAGACAATACTCCTTGTGTGTTGCTTGACATTGACGATACCACCGTGCTTTCCACAGTGGTCAGCGACTTGGCTCGGGATCGACTTTTTGGTGAAGCCATTTTGCACGGGCTTGCCTTTGGCGAAGGTTGCAGAAGAATGGTACCAGCTGCATCAGAACCAGACAGTTGTACTGAGATGGCGTGATGTTTGCTGGCCGTGGCAGTAGAAACCGGTGCCATCACTGGGCTTGTGGTGATGGGCACCAACACATTTCCGTGCAATGCATTCAGCGACATGCCTCCCGGTGACTGAGTGGAGCTTGCTTGCACTGCCACCACTTTGCCCTGACCCATGAGATCGGATGGAACTACCGTGGAAGCGATGGTTGCCTTCACACGACGCTCCGGCGAAGTGGGTGGCGTGAGGTGACTGTTTGGCATCGAGCTTGCCGTTTTAGAGCCTGGTACACCGGCATTGAGCAACTCGTCTAAACTGGGTATCTTCAGTTGGCTGGTTGTAGTTTGCTGCGGCTTAGGCTGCCCACCACTAACGCCCACAACCCGTACTGTGGCATTGTTGAAGCGAGCTCCGGCTACTTTACTAATCAGGCTTTGTAATTGCTCTTTGGTAGGTTCGGTACCGTTCTGGTGCAAAATGACCCGGCTTACTTGACTCACTGGCATTTGCACCGAGTCGGGCTCGCACTTGATGGGCACTAACTCGGGGATCAAATCTGGTTCGCGCTTAATGTAGACTGGTTTGGAAGACACGGCAGCAGATGATGATGCTGAAGGGATGGTGGGGGTTGATGTTTGCTGGTGTTGTCTACCGTTGGGTTGGTGGTAGATTGGTACGGGTTTCTCTTCCTCCTCGTTGAATATATCAAATTCGTCCATCCAGTCGTTGGAGGAAGCGGATGAGGCAGAAGAGGGCGTGAGGATAGAGTTTTTAGAAGTGATTAGATGAAACGGTGGGAGAGTAGTTCTGGTGGTTGAGTTGCTCATCGGAAAGTAGCTCACTGGGCCAGCCAAGATAGATGACGGCGGAGTAGGACTTGAAGAGACCGAGCCGAACGAGCCCACCGAGCACTTCTCGTCGTCCCCGTCGGAAGATTTGTTGCTCTCTGCGTCCGAAGTGGTTATACTAGACTTGGGCAGCATCAAATCGTCATCTACTGGACCAAGAATTGAATTCCACAACGAGCTGGCGTCGTTTTCAACACTCGGAACAGTGGTATAAAGCAACTTGGACTCATCTTTTAGATATAGCTCCATTTCAAACATAGTCTGTGCGGAAAGAGAAAAAAGAGAAAACCGGCGGTTATTAATGGATCGTGGAACAATTAGGAATCATAATTAATTTTAATCACATTCCAGTGAGCTTGCAGTGGGCATCAAAGCGTAACAAAGGCCAGAAGCGAGTCAACCCGTTGGGATCAAGTCGTGGTTGAAACGAGGCACTGCCCACCAATCAAGTGAAGCGGTGCTGCTCGCGAAAGCACGTCACCTATGGACATTTCCCATCACAATCACCACTGGTAATATTACGCAAATGGGTCCGACGCTAGGTTATTCGGCGCGCCGGGTCTCCCCTCGCGCCGACCTAATCATTATCATGAAGTGTCGATGATGAAGAAGGGGAGGCCAGAGAGTGACGTGCCGCGCCGACGCCGCTGCATTGCTAACCATGCAGACAGAGGGCAAGCTAGCAACCTCACTTCAGAGAGAAAGGGAGAGAGGGAGCGAGAATGAACTAAGAAAGTGGCCGAAAAGTCAACGAACCGAGACAATGATGGCTCGAATCGAACGATGATTCTCAGGTATTGTCAGACGCGACACGCGCTGGCGCTGCGAGTGTGAAATGGAAAGTCAATGAGTAACACTAGCCTCGGCGAGAACACCGAGCAATTTGGCAGAGTACAGATATCGGGACACAAGTGAGTGCGAGCGAGGGGGTGCGGCGCCACTCTCGGCCACCATCACCATCACCTTCATGCTCCCGTATGACCTCGGGTCACCGCTCCACTCATTCACAAAACAAGCATCGGACAAGAGCACAAAGAGGAAAAGTGCCGTCGAAAGAGCCCAGAGACAAACTCCTCGGGCAACCAATGTGGCGGTGTCACCTGTCACAGAGTACTGTGGGAACGATGCTTTGTGCGGTGAAAAGCACAGCTAAGGCCATTCTTCCTCTAATTACAAACTTAGAAAATGCCTCGTTTGACAAATTTCCCCTCTACTTGCTTGAGTATTACTTGAGATAAAAGGAAAACCAAAAAGCTCATTTAACAATGTTTGAGAATGATTTGAAAACAACATAAACATGGCTCCTCACGTTTTTAGTATACTATCTATAGAACAGTCTAATCAAGTATGTATACTGACACACACACACACAACATTTCGATAAAATGATCGTCATCAAATAGTTTGGAATTCTTAAATTTTTCAATTTAAGAATTCCGCTTGGGTCCACCAAGTGCAAGGAAGTGAACAATCATTTGATCGAGCAACAAAGGTCATCAAGCTTTGATCGATCAAGCAACTCGTCAGCTGGGGAAGTCGCTGCTTGGCTAGATTCCGATCTATTCGAACAAAAGAGAAAAAACGAAAGAGAATGAAAGCAAGTGCGAACATCCTCTCCGGATGGCCAGCGATGATAAGAGTGCAACCATGTCCGTGTGGCCAGTGAACCCAGTAGCGTGGTGTGGATCACAGTGGTGGCACCCCCATCTCTCTGCACAGTCTTCACTATAGCCTGGGTCGCTATAGCCGGCCACTCTCACTCACTCACTCAATGCAAACACAACACTAGCCAAGTATCTTGGGTTAACTCGAACTCGCTCGGGATTAAACTCACTTCAGTGTGAGATGAAGATCAGATTCCGATAGAATCAGATCACTATATCCGAAATCTAAAAAAGTCATTTCAAGGTTTAAAGAAAGAAGTAGCCATGGTCTAAAAACCGTCGCATGTATTTCCGTGTATTGCTGTTGCCTCACAAGTGTTGGGCCCCCACTGGTAGACTCTCACTCTCTCGTGGTTGTTTGTGTCGGTGGCCATGAACCCACACTGGCAGGTCATCGAAGTGCAGCGCATGACATCAAAACCACTCGGGAAGGCAACGTGCGCGCATGATAGCTTTCTTCCCTTCAAGCATCAACATAATCAACACAACGGCATGGCAGCCATGCCATTGCACAGCACTAGTACTGACGAGAATCCATCTCGAGCGTGCGCACGCGGACAAGCTCCGTCACCGAACCTCGATTCTAACAAGTCAAGCGAGCCAGTCAGCGCGATTCTCGAGGGTCGTAAATGCGATTTGGAGGGAGAGAAAGAGCAAGACAACGGTCTGTCGGTATAAACACAGCGCCAAGAGCGGTGGTTCGCATTGCCACTCGGCGGAGGTCAACAACACACACCAGAGCGCGCTGGGGCTGTGCGAGTTGGCGGGCCAGCATATCTGGCCAGGCCAAGTTATGTAACCTATTGACCCTTAGTGAGTACGCGCCTTAAATGTTGGCTCATTCAGTCAAATTGAAGGAGGGTCCGGGCAGTGGCCGGAGATGCCTGATGATTGAAGAGATGATTGAGAGAGAAAGATCGGACTAACTCGAGATGGGGAACGAGAGAGAGAGAGAGGAAAGAGCCGCATCCAGCTCGAGGCCTGACCGCGCGCGCGGCAACTTCACAACACTGTGGCGGCACACGATTCTGGAGCGCATCACGATTTAAATAACAAAACATTGCATCGCACGCGCACCCTACCACCGACCAACATGCTCATTGGTTCGTAGTGATATAAACAAAATGTCTGTCAGAGAGATGCAGATAAGATCTGATCTATGGATGGGGTTGCTCAAGGGATCGACTAGGCATCGTTTGGTTTTATTTCAAGGCGGCACGAATCGTGCACTTGGCCCGACATTGACATTCGAGCTAGCGAGACCGCGCACCAGCGCATACCCAAAGATAAATTGTTATTTTATTGTGTGCTTTGTGAATGTCTCAGTAGTAAGATGAATAGTGGCCCTTTCATCACAGCAGACATATGCAAATCAAAGCACTGAGAGAAAGCAGCGAAGAGACCCGAGAAGACTCATTGAGCTCATTGCCTAGGCAAGTAGAATTCAATTAGATCTAATGGTAGTGACTCGACCACTATGAGCCATCATGAAGCATATCACCAACCAGTTGGTGGTCAGAGCTTTTGCCACTCGAGTCAAGCTCAAAAGCCTCGATGGTGAGCTGACCCCGCGTACTAGGATTCAAAGAGTTACCCTACTCAAGAGGCGAGCACAAATTCATTAAGTGAGATTGCATCGAATATAAATCAGCCTCCCTTTCACGCTCACTCCGCGGACTGAGACGGCTTAAACATAAATAACATGGAGAGAGGGACAAAAGGAGAGATGAGATTTGTAATTAAAAAGATAGAAACTCAGTTTCATTTGTCATCTTGGAACCGGCGTGGGTGGCGACGCTGACTGCTCAAGTGCTCTGCCATGGGCTTTTGGGATATTTATTAAAAGCACACGCGCATTAAACCCACTGATCTTGCTTGCTCATTCGTCCTGGGTGAATTGAATGGGGGATGCACGCAGACACAATGTAACCATATCGGTGATGCCAGCAGCCATTGCTCGTGCACCCACCGCAGCTGTCTCGTAAATAGCGCGTGCATGACAATGGAGAAGTTACCGCTAGTGGGCCATAAATAAAGGATAACAAGTCTATTGGAGAGTGGGGTTAGCGAGTCGGGTGCTGCTCCAGGCATAATCTAGCTAGCGTTGAATGAAGTGAGACCCAGCAAGCGATACTGTCCATTTGCATTGTATTGCATCGCATGGCATCCATCACCGCACCTCGGTGAAGACAATGGTCAGCCCTGAGAGTATCATGACCAAATACGGTGGTCGCAGTCATTGATATTCATCTTGGGTTCTATCTCGCTCGCGCTCTCCCCCTCACTCTGCGGTGGTCCCTACTGGCCAGTCGCGGTCTCTTTGACGACTCACTGCCAATTGGCTTCAATTTCCTCCGACGTCTGGAGAGATAACACAATTAAAACTAATAAAAGTAAATAAAATAGCCAAAAAGTGATGGAGGGAGAATGATAGCAAGGCGCCCAGTGTGATCGAGTCAGTGGAGCGAGCGGTTCGAGTGGACTAGTCATCGCTGCTACTGGTGGTAGTCCTGAGAACACAACCCACTGCCAGACACTGGGCCTTCACCATGAAATTAATAACGGCTAATGAAGCAAGCAAGGCAAACAAGCGGGTCGAGTGAGGGCTAAAAGTGCTGACTGAGACCCAAACTGTCCGGACGGACAAACCAACCAAGCAGAGAGTTGTGTGTGTGTGTGTGTGTGTTTGAATTGGGTGGTTCCCGTGTCGACTTGTCACTGGGTGAAGCAAACAAGAGGACAAATTAAACTTCGATTATAATCTCTCTTCCAACAAGCAAGTTTTTCTCCAAACAACAACCGCGCAACGTTCAAACACCGAAAATCAATCGACAATCGATTGCTCTCCCTTTCTCTTGACAAAAGTGCAAAATCGCACTTAATCCAATTTTTCATAGTTGAAAATAATTCTCGAGAAATAACAATAACAAATGAAGTATAATCAACTAATTAATATATCAATGTACTTCTACACAATGGCCAATCAGTGTGATGCTACGAGTAATAAGCCATCGCACATTAGTTTGTCGTCTAGAAATAAATGACTCACTGCAGTCTGTCTCTCAGTTAGCAAAATCATCATTGACATCGACTCAAGCTAAGTTAAGCTTGAGCGATTGAGAGTATTACATTATTTATGGATGGGCCAGGAGTAGATATAACGAGTGATTTGCTGTAAGAGTCAGCAAGCAGTGTAGTGCCATTCTCGCGGGACCACTCGACTAATTGGGCAAACACTGAGACAGAGCGTCAACTGAATCAGCACAAACCGAGAGACCAGAACCGAGAGACACGACGAGTCGCTCTAATGCGCTAATGGACGCCTTTGCTGCAGTTCACAAGTGTAAAGTTTAAAAAAAATAAAGACCAAAATTAAAAAGAAAACACGAAAAAAATCGAGCCACTCGACACAATGAGGTGTGAGAGGAAGGGCACTTAGATGCGGGGGCGAGAGTTGTGATGAGGCCACCAAACTCCGACCACCAATGGTCATTGCAGCAATAGACATCGCGGTGGTGAACTAACCAACACCGTCGTCGATCGTCGTCGCAATTCGGTGACACTTGACACAAACGTGACTGGTTGGCTTGAGGTGGGAATTCAGTGAGGGGCGGATGAGGAGACAGACAAGGGATACTGCCTGGTGCCGCGTGGGGCATTTGTCATCATTACACAAACACGAACAAGTCCCAGTCCGAGCGAGAGAGCCACACAAATGGATGGACATTAGGCCCAAGCCATCGAGTCAGCGAGGTCGCTCTCCAATTGGATCACCACAATGAGGGACATTTTCAACACAGAACCAACGCACACACAAACCGACCGGTGCGCCTCGCTTCTACCAGTTATAATGATCAATTGGGCTTTACTCGACCCGGGAAGCAGTGGGACAATTTCAAGGTTAACTTCGGTTTGATGACAATTGGTTTATTTTCTTGTAAACAAGCAAGAACCAGAGATAGAACTCAAAATAGGCTAGTGCTAAACGGAAATATTGTGTAATCAAACCGAAGCGGTGCGGTAATGTCCTCCCATTGCGTTGAACATTTCAATTTAAAGCTATTTCAAAGCATAAAGTCGGACTAGTTGGGTTATGAGACTGTCCGCTGAGACATGGCATTCGAATAAGGTTCTCGTGTCAGAGCGATTAATTGCAACAAGACCGAGTTCGGCCTCAGCGGATAGCGTGCTATACCGCACACAACTTTGCATGCACCACCAATCGGGTGCCGGCCACTACTAACAAACGGTTCGGTTAATTCAAACTGAAGGCTCTCATAGTATAGATTCTAGCCTTGGTTCTGAGTTGACTAGACTTGTACTCGAGCTGGTGTTCTTGTTCAAATTAATTAAAACCAAACGTTCGCGATGCAAAGTGAGTGACGCGAATGGACCGAGCAGGCGCTAGGGCACAGCATAGGCTTGGCATCGCTGACAGACTCGCTTCCTTATGAATATGAATGACTGTTGGTGACCAACGGACAGGCCAGGGCGCCACTCTGACCGACCTCCGTTGGCGCCAAGTCGCAAGCAACCTATCTGACCAGAGAGTTGGTCTACGTCACGCGGTCTGCGTACCGCACATAAATCACCCAGTCTAGCGCCTGTGACAGCATAGTCCGATTAATTATCTTAATTAGAATATATTCGGCATCGTAAAACGACAAAACACGCACTCGGCACGCGGGAATGGTTTTGATTGTGATGACGTCGACCGTAAGTTTTGATTCGCTAACCGTAGTAAAATTCATTATATGAAAAAAACTACATTAATCTAAAAATGGGAACCGAGTTTAAGAGCTTAATTGACTCAGACTCGATTCTCCAGCAGAGATGCTCTTGAAACTTAAATTGACAAAATGTTCGCTTCAAAAGTTGAATCTCATTCTATTTCGATTGTCTTAATGGATCCTTTGTCGATTTCCCCTGATTAGGCTGCAAGAGACCTTAATTGGCCTGTCCAGATGAGTCCAGACTAATCCTAACTGTCAGTCATGTCGGCGAACGTATCGAAACGAGTCGATAGCACCAAATCTAAACCGATTTGCAGGATAGTGTTTAACTGATTGGCAGAATGGAAAGTTCGTTGGAAAATGGATGGCGGAAAGAGGCCCGGGGCGGACTGTTGCCATAGAAACCCAGCTGGCTTGGGAACATTGTTTGTCCGATCACGTGCTATACCCAGGGTTCTAGTCAAACGCGGTCCAGTCGGGTCCCAGACAGCTGGGCTCACTTGGTGCTTCACACCACTGGGAATCGGAGAGGATTTAATGGAACACTGGCACAGCTGCCCCGCATGCTACTCCAACACGAAACACGCGTGCACTGAGCAGAGAGCGAGAATTAAAGCCCTCTCTGGATCGGTCCATATAGCCCCGCCAGGGTCGGGTGACATGGCCCGAGTGGCGCACGTCAAATGCAGCGGTGCGCGCCACTCAGCCAGACAGAGCATGACACGCTACAGCTCGTCCTCTCACCAAGACGTGACCAGCGGGCAGTCTACACAAACAGACACACAGGGTGATGAGTCTAGAGACAACTCACTGGTAACGCTTGATTTCGAGGAATCCATCAAGGTAGCAACACGAGAGAAATGAAACCTCGCAAATCATTGCTGAAACATGCTCATCCAACAAACTCTTCATATGAGTCATTATTATCTCAATCTGAATTAGATTATATGACTGAAGGTCAAGTTGAGCGAGGTAGGTCTAAGCAGGTCTAAACATGTGTGCCCACTGACACTCTGTAGTTTCTCTTTTGCACTCATTCCCGTAGTCACACATGGTTTGTAATTAAAGTGTCCGGGCCGCGGCGGATGCGTCACTGGCCACCATCGGTTTGATTCATCACACCGTGCCCGAGTGAACTGGGGGTGGCGCTCCACTCCAAAAGTTCTGATTATTCACAATCCATTGACCTTTGACCATTAAGAGCTCTAAAATGACATTGAAAAAGTTGCACTTGGTGAGTCATTATCACGATAAACAACACCAACATAATTGAAGCACACCATCGACAGAGAATGATATTTAATTATTTAGATTAAGAATCATCATCATCATTTAGGACAAAGCCATTATGCTGGCTGTCTCAATAGATCATCTTTGGATATTATTATTATTATTAGATCGGTAGATGAAGAGAATTCTGTGCAGGTCGAGCGCGTGTATAGAATCGTGTGCTCCTGGCGGGACGACTCGGTGCCGTGCAGTGGATCCATAAAAGCCACCGGCACGTCGTCGGTCGATCATCGGTGGACAGTGTGCCGCGAGAAAGGGTCGGGTGGGCGAGCGGCCACTAACCTCTTTCGGGTCGTAAAACTTCCACCACGGCCACCTCGTTAATATATCGCGCCATCTCGTCCTTACCATCCACTGCCTCGCTGCATGCGTGCCAACACACGCTGCGAGCAGACTGAGAAGATTCTTGTGGCCGAATAATTCCTTGATAACGAATTGTGGACAATCGGCTCAAGATGATCCACTTATCGCGCGAAGCCACTGACAACTACTCGACTATCGCAAAATCAATCGTCTTCATTCCACCACTCATCAGTCGGCTGCCCGAGAGTGCAAGCACAGAAAATAAGACAAATTAGACCACAAACAAGACATAAAGCTCGCCACAAAATCACCGGCTAACGCACACACAAAGCGATAGAGGTCAAAGGGCGAGAATGCGCTCGGTGACACCTTTGGTACAGGCTAAGCTCATCAATCACCTGGCAGGTGTTGTTCGTCTAACCTAGGAACCTGTGCTAGGGTCCAGAGAGCAACACACAAGGACAAGTGTTACGCCATAGGTGGTACCGCCTAAGGCGAGAATAGTTAGTTTAACGCGCCAAGTTCATAAAACAAGGAGGGAGATAAGGCCACATTCCCACAGGGTGCACTAGTTTTACAAACTAGCTAACATGCATAGTTCTAATCGACGACAACAGTAACTGTGCTTCGGAAAAGTGTTCCAGCACAATAGCAAGGCACACTTTAGATGTAGTACCATCGTCTCGAGTATCATTGGCCCCGCACTATCGGTCGAGTGGCACTGCAAGGGCATGCAAAGTGTCGATCTGGAAATTAATCTGGAAGGCAATGCGCCGAGCCACGCAAGGCACGCAAGACAAATGTCCCAACTGGGTGCGATCCCCGAAGCCAATTAATCGAAACACTAAACCTCGAGAGGTATCATGGTGGTATGCGCACCAAGCACTGGCAATTGGTGATGTCCCCTGTGCAATTATTGCGATGGATTACCGCACATTTGGCAGTAAATCCTGCCCTGCCTCGCGTATCTCATCTCTTGCCACCCAAAACGAAGCTTTCAAGAGGAAATTTAAATTCGACCATTCCGGCTTTCCACATGGCTGATACACATGGCTGCTCACATGACCACACGCACACACACTAACATGAAGAAACTAATAAAAGCCAGTGAGCCAAATTGGCACCAACCACAAACTAAAACCATTTGCAAGAATCTCACCCCACCGAGACTCTCACTCTAGTTAGCTTAAATCTGCTAAGATGTTTTCCGCAAAAATCGATCGATTCGGTGTGTCTCGTAGAACTAAAGAAACAGATTCTTCTAGACCCGCGTGTCCAGTGTTTCAATTAGGTTCAAGAACCTCACAACACAGTCATTTCGTGTCGAAATGACAGCCATGCTTGCACACATAACACACATTTGCAAATGGCACTCAATCTGAATATAAGAAACGCTAGGAAGGAGCGAAACCAAACTAGGGGAAAGAGAGAGAGAGCACAGATGCGAGGTGTAGGGATCGAGCAAAAGTGCTGATCCCGAAGAAAACCGAGACAAGCAATTTAAATTTTTTCTTATATTCTTCAACGCATATCACTCGACACACACACACACATCTTTTCCGTTGATTTGCTCTGGCAACAAAACCAGATGGTATAAAGAGTATCAGAAAGAAGTGGCAATGATAGCGACTTGTGCTGATGGTGTGGTACCCATAAAAGAGCTTAACGATCATCAACATCACCGTGCCTGCGAGCATACAGAGCGTCTACACCAAAAGGGATAATTTGATTCCTTTTCCAGCAAGGTTTAATTCATACTAGCGAAAAATTGCATTGATCTAAATTTAGCAAAGAGGAGACCAACCGAAATTCTTCAGTAAAAATGAATCCCTTTCTCAGCCAATTAGGTTCTAGAAACAGGGGGAAATGTTTAAGAAAACGAGAAGTCGGTGGCTTCATTAGCACTTGCAAAACAGTTTCAGGTTGACTGCGTGCACTTTTTTTGAATTTTTATATATATATATATATTTGAAAAAGTGAAGAAAATATTTTGGCAGAGTTAGACTAGATATGACTGCGGTTGAAAGGGTTCCCAAGTGACTTGCTGAGGGGATCGTGATGAGATGACTCTCTCTCTCTCTCTCTCTCTCTCTCTCTCTTTCACATGATCATAATCGTCAGATGAGAAGAACTGTGAAAAGTGGCACCAGTGAGCCGCTCGAGGGGTAAGATACCGAAATCAAACGCCACCCAAACATGGCTCTGAGTGGGCAGCTCCGATTTCATGGCAAGTTCAGCGTCCGAGTAGGGCTGATGCCAAGAGGGGGAGAGAACCAAACTAATATCAATCATCAGCCATATTCCATGCGCGCGCTCGTCATTAATCTAATCTAATAAGACTTTCCGCAGTGGTGGCGGTGAGGGTGAGAGTGGGAAGGAGTGGGGGTGAGAAGAGAGCAAAATGCAAAATAACACCAGAAAAAGTTTGATTTCTAACAGCAACCAAGTGAAGTTAGGTCTACCGGGAGAGCCTAAATGTTCGGCGTAAAGTAACCTGACTCAACCGTTTCTAGCACTAATCGCATACACACATACACTCTACACCGCAGTGAGACTCGGTCTATACTGAATTGGTGTGCATGTGAGACTAAATTTTGCTTCAATTGGACAGGCAACGGTAATCAAACGTTTTGAATCACTCGATTCTTGTGATCGGTATTGGATAGCTATAAATTATGAAAGTGAGGGGAAAGAGAAAGCGAGCAAATTGAAAAATCGAGACACTTGGTAGTGTGGAGAATTGGCTTGAAACGCGCAAGCACTTGTGACTGAGTGTGTTGTCAGAAGAGAGCTAGTGACTAAATGGTGCCATTAACCCAACAAGCACAACGATACACTCCAACTGCCGAACCATTCTGCGACTGAGTTGAACTCTCAAAGTTAGTATTAACCTCTCCTAACTATCACGCGGTCTCTGGCCATTTAACCCAAATTTGCATTCCAACAGAATGGTGATGCCCATCTCTCTCACTCACTGCGAGAGATATTCAAATGCACATTTGATGACATTTTTTCTAGCTGAATAACGAGTAGGACAGAGCTAAAAGAACTGCAAGTGAGTTGTCGATTTGGTGAGTGGACCAAGTTTAACTGTGGAGGTTAAGACACGATTCACCCCTCGGGTTGATTCCGGAAAGAACAGAGCAACCCAAAACAAAAAGATTGGTGACATAACATTAATTAGGTACGACATGTGAAGGGAAGTGGCGGACTCAATTGTGCCAATGATGGTGGTGTGAAAAGTGCAACACTTCCTCTGCACTGGCCTCGCAAAGAGCCCCACCAAACCCGATTCAAACTCGAGTTTGTCACATCAATCTTTGGTCACGGGAAAACCTCAAAAAAGTGTCACGCTTCACACGTGAAGATAATACATAAACCAAACGTTTCATCATCATATCTAAATGACACAAACAGTCACGTGCAGGGGACTAAGAAGTAACGGAACAAGTAATATTAATAATAATAAAGATTAACGATCAAACATTGGAATCAGCTTAGAGCATGTTGGAACGTAATCAAACTGAAAAGATCAATCAAAACGTAGTTTTAAAAAACAAACTTTCAATTTTTTTGGAATGTTTGAGCGTTAGAATAATTAATCGAATCATACAATCGATCTATCAAAAAGGTATTAGAGTTCTGAATCGTTTTATGACCCTAGTACTTCTCTCTCTCTCTCTCTCTCTCTAGTTGATATTCTTGTGATGATGATCTGAAGCATCGATTGTGTGCTATTGTTGGTATAAGGGGAGCGACACGCGTTCCCCAACAATGGGGAGGCGCCGCGAGATTGGTACATTGAAAGCGCACGCCTGCAGCTCGTAAAAGTGTGTGTGTTAAAACTCGTAAATTCGTGCTGCAGACCAAGTGACAGCATACACAGAAGAGGGGGAAAAGAAAAAAAAGAGGAAGCAAAGAGACAGAGTAGTGAATTTATTTAAATTCAGAAATAGAAAAGAAAGAATGAAAGAAGAATTTGAAGATCGCACAGATGAGCAGCATGGTTTGGGAGGCCTAGTGGGCACCCGAGTAAGGGCCGAACCGTGTGGCAGATCCATAAATCAGAAAGCTAGATAGAGAGAGAGAGAGAGAGAGAGAGAGAGAGAGCGAGAGAGAGAGAGAGAGAGCTAAAGAGACTCAATCCAGCAGAGGGCGCTACATACACCACAAAAAA